>MNCI01038211.1:203858-222389 GCA_015680685.1 Gnetum montanum | reverse complement strand
ACATGGGCAAGATGAGAACATGGACAAAAATGAAGGCTACAAATCAAATAAAGATGCTCCAAGGACTATAAAGAAGGCCAATTGATAGCATAAAGCCTCAAAATATAGAGCTTAAAAGTTGATGAGATGTCTTTGAAAAACAATAGACATCTATGTCCAAGAGGTGATGTTTCCTTGTAGATGTTCCATTTTCCAATGAGACATCTATCTTGAATTAAGTCCAATCTTAGTTAGAAATATATACTAGCTATTTGGTAGCCATTTCATGAATTTCGAGGAGTTTTCAAAAACTCTGAGGCTATAAGATGATGTCAAAATCTTGGGAATTATGCAAGCACAATTCACATTCAAGCTTCTCATTATCTATTCTCTGCAATTCTATTCTTGCTCTTCATTGTAACATCATTTGCTTGATTGTATTTTCTACTAAAATTTAAATACAATGACCTATAAATTTAGTTACGTTCTTTCCTTATTCTTTTCTCTCTTTCTTGTAGCCCTACAAGGTTGATGTGCTTCTTGCAAGAAGGCATCCATATTGAGCTTGTTAGGATCCTACTAGAATGAGTGGTTTTGTTGCATCAAAACACTCCATAGTGGACCTCAATTTTGTAAAGGTTGTGGGATCCTTAAAACCATAGTTTAAGCTTATTGGAACCATATGGGGTTGAGAGGCTTTGCAATGACAAAACACTCTGAACTAGAGCTCAAAGCTTATAGAGGGTATGATGTCCTTCAAACCACTTTTTGAAGAAACAAATTCTAGAGGTGTGCACAGATTCTACCCTACAAGTGTGAGTGTACCCAAGTTGGGGAACCATGTAAACTTTGGTTTTTTCATGTGGCTAGTGCAATTTTAATTAGGGAGCTTATTCAACCTTCTAAGTTCTTTGTCCTCAAGGCCTACAGGAATATCTTTCGAATTACAATTGGTGTAATCCCATTATATGTCATTTGATGGAGTAGTCTTTCAAGATGATGATTTAGATAGCATTGGGAAATTTAATTTTCACTAGTGATTGGAAGATAATATACTATCAATAAAAGACTTGGATTACTTATTTTAAAAAAAGGGTCAATAATATGAAGCATGATTAAATCTTGAATGTTGTGAAAAAGAAAATGAATAGAAAGTGCTTTCAAGTGACACAATTCTAGGTTAAGTGTCCATAATTTCAAGGTCAAAAATTAAGGGTATAAATTATGGAGATTATGAAAGCTTAATAAAAATCCAAAGGTTGTAAAATTTGTAGTTCTCCTATGTAAATGTTATGGGACTCCACACTGGCATTTACGTCTAGATCATTAAATCAGTGGGATGTATAGACCATTTTGTTCCCTATACATGATGATTCTACATAAACATAGCAAATTTCTAGCAATATCATAGTATTTTAAAAATATTCTAGCCTTCAAGAAATAGATACAATGTTAAATATTCTTCTACTCAAGATTGTTAATGGTTAGTAAGGTTTCTTAGGAAATAATAATGGTTGAGAAAGAAAGGCCAAACCAATGTGATTAAAGAAAGGATTAATATATATAAAAATAAAAATATTCAAGGCTCCAAAATTGTACACAATTCCTATAACTTATTAAGGATAAGGTCTTAAAATCCAATGCTCTATGTCGATCCCTGAAACTATGAGAAAGATGAAATAATATAATTGAAGCGGATGTGAAACTGTAGCAGAACTGAAACCAAACAAAGGAAATCCAAGATAACCAGTCATTCTAGAAAAAAAATAATATAATTCTCATAATGAATCTTTATTATAGATTTATGTGGAATTTATTCATGGCAACTGAAGCATGACTATAGTTTGGAGGATCACTACTATTAAGGTAATGACAAATTTGTTCCTAGAAGTAGCAAGGACTAAAATCCTTGTTTGAATTAAGTGTGCTCATGGGCATTAAAACTGTAGTAAAGTAGCTTGTTTGTGTTTTCACTACATATGGAATGGATGTTGTTGGCATTAGATTAGAAAACTTTGAGTGTGAGATATTGTAGTTGCTACTTTCTTCCTAAATGACATCCAAGACATAATGCATCAATTTGCAAAACCTTCATCTTTGTGTTTTGAATAGGTAGATAGATCAATGGCATGTGAAAAAGGTAGAGATAGTGATGACAATAATTCTAAATCTTGAATGGTGTCAACACAGGTGGCCATGGCAAACAAAAGGATAGCCATGAGACCTTGATGTCAAAAGATTCAGGAGAAGTTGTAGAGAAGAAAGGTTGAAGGACATGGAGCTCACCATGTGGTGGTATGCCAAGAACTCCATTCTAGAGACATGGCTTGCAATTTCAATTGTAAGAATGATAGAGCATAGATCAGCATACATGGTTACTATGCAAACAAGAAAAAAACTAAAGTAATACACATATTTGTGGTAATTGTCAAAGTGTTACCAGTTGTAGCCTAATGTCATGCTCCTGAATCCTCTCTATTGAATTATAGTTTTAAACAGTTCCTTTATTTTTGATCCTTTGACCTACCCTTACCATATGAAAAAAATTTAAAACCTCCATGATGAGAAAGAGAAAATTTTGGCATAACCTCATGATAGGATATAATTTCACTCCCTGAGATATGTTACATACAAAATATCTTCCAAAATTTGCAAGGGGGAAAACTAATAGACATGTGGCAAACATACCTTTATTTTATACAACATTCAAACTTTTCATAAAGGTTATAACTTTATATGGAAGTTATAATTTAATCTCCTTGATATTCGAAAGGATGTAATTATTAAAAGGATAATTTCCAATTATGGCATGTATTTCTTCAATTTCAATAACTTCCTATGGAAGTTATAATTTCTAATGTGGTTATTAATTAATTTCCTAGATATTTGTGATACCTTTAACTTCTCATGATTATTGTAACTACCCTAAGATCACTATAAAAGGACCTTCAAAGGTAGATTTAAGCAAGGAGAATTGGTGGAAGATACTTAGAAGAAGAATATTGAAGATTGTAAAGCATGACCTGCTAAAGACATCAATTCAACTACTTTGTTTTAATCCTATGAGTTCATTTCTTCCCATTTTGTTTTAGTTACTTAGCTAATGGTTTACGTAGTATCATGACTGACATTTAAATTTTGAATTTTTCTAGGTTGTCTTTAATAGCTCTATTTTTATGCAATATTAGACTTCTATTAAAGTCTGCCATCAAAGAGCTTATGTTGTTGAAAAGCATCTAGAGCAATTTAATAGTAATGTCTTAATGAATTTTCCTATTTTGAGCATAAAGAACCTGGAAAAATATTTGATACTTTGAGATGACTAAAATAGCTTCATTGTTTCAAAGTGTATTGCCTTATTATTTCAATACTATAATTTTCAAATTTTTTTGAAGTCTTTGTTAAATGCAATTCTCAACAACTATTAACTAGTAAAAATAGAATCTTGTACTTTGTCATTTACATATCATTTGTGATTGTGTAATACGATTGTCTTTTATGAAATTTCTTGTTGAGCTTAGAGGCTTTGGACAATTCGTAGTTAGATTGATTTCAAGTAGATTTATTATGAAGTATTTTCTCATGTTAATTTATCTTGCTTAAATATTCGAGATTTCACACAAATATTCTTTCTTTTCTTTCTCTTTCTAAGTCCATTAAATCTTAGTCTATTTCTAGTTTTCTTGTGGAATTTTCTCTTTGGGGGAAATTAGGAGTAGATTGGCATAATTATGATCAAATGTTTTTGTGAAATTTATTTGTTACAAGTAATATGCTATAGGGACTATATAGACTAAGTGATTGGCCAAAATCGGAACCTTCAACAACTCACAATATATAACAAAGTTAGATAAATTTCTTATATGAAAGCCAATTATAGTTTCATACATAACCCAGCCATTTTAACATTCACAACAGCAAACACATACTCATTTTTTGTTTTATAACCATTGAGTCTATTTGGAGGCATTTGGGCCTTGGTGTTGCTAGAGACCAATAAGAACCTAAATCCTATTAGAAGAACACCTTTGCATCCCGTGACCCCAAAGGTCATGAGACCAAAGGCCCTCAATGTTGGCAGTCCCAAACAATCACCAACAGTTCTATTGATAGTAGAAGGAGGGTAGGAAGTCTTTCATCTAAGTTCATAATCTTGATAGTCCTAGCACAAAAATGGTTCTTTTGGAACTAGAAGAAGGGTAGGAGAATTTATCACCTATGTTCATAAGTAAATAGTTTATTCAAAGAGCTTTATAGTCCTATCACATCAATAGTTCTTTTTATTCCTATGAGAGCTTGAAAAATTAGCTAAGTATTTTGAGTTAATGATCAGACAAATTGGTAGTTTTGGAGGATTCTAAAGTCTTAAGGAATTTTCTGATTATAAGATTAATTATTCATTTGAAGAAGAGCATAAAAAGGTTCTTAAGATTGGAACAAGTAGTTGAATAAAGACCAAAAGGATAAGAAGATCACCCCTTCTATTTGGTTTATTAGCCTATAAGATAAGGTCAAAGAAGTATAAGAGCTCAAGGATCAAAAGGAATTCTAATAGGATGATAAATCATTGGCAAAGAGTTACACCATTAGGATTTCAAAACTACAACGATATTCCTAAGGTATTTTACACATATTTGCATGATTATTTTCTTCTTGGAAAAGCATACTTGGCTGAAGAATACATTCACTTATTTTAGTTAGCTTTAGCTTATGCAAATATTCAATATCAAGATCAAGCTTGTAGATTGTTTGTAGCAAATTTAAAGGATATGACCTAGATTTGGTATACAAACTTGCCAAAAAATAGTATCACAAGTTAGGATGATATGAAAAGTTTTTTCTTGGCCCAATTTGACAATCAATTAGATAAAAAAAACCTATACCATGGGCTAATATAAGCTAAGAAAAGAGCTAAAGAGTCAGTTAGAGATTTCAACATTAAGTTTCAATGAATTTGTGGACTCTTTCAAAGACAATATAGAACATCAAATGAAATGCTTAGAGATACTTATCTTAAAGTTGTGAATCGCAATATTTCAAATTGGTTAAGAAGAACTCCAAACTTGCAAACATTGAATGACTACTTTAGTGAAGCTATACAATTAGAAAAATAGATAAATTTGAACAATGAAGAGATTATCACAACTCAAAAAAGAGAAGAGAAAATGATGATTCCTATGCAAGATTTTGCTTCACTTAAAGCATTACTGGGACCATCTCGAATTAAGATAGAGCAAAAGTTTGAAAGTAGAGAATCTAAAAAAGGATAGTTAATGAAAGACCTGTCCAACAAAGTAGTGAAATTAGAAAAAGCTTTGGAAAAAGTTAAAATCAAGGAAGAAAAGAAAAATAGAAAGTATAAACATCAATATACTAAGTTAGTAGAAGATGAGGACGAAAATGATATTTCTATGTCTAACTTCCTTGATATTGAATTGGATAATGAGGTATCTAGTATTCATTATGTAAGCACATCTTCTAACAATGGATCTAGTGATACCTCTTCTATATCAAGTTCTAAATAGGATATATCATCAAATGAAGACTGTAATAAAAATAAAGAAAATGGATATAATCTGAGATCAAAAGAAAGATTAACTACTTCCATGCCCCAAATGTCATTTCTAATCCATCCACTAAGTGAAGAATTTTTGAACCAAGTAGAAGAGAAAAGAATAAAAGTAAAGAAGATCAAGTAGAGAGAAGTCCTCAAAATCTATCTTTTAATAAATGGATGAAGAATCTAGGCTTTTGTTGAGATGAAGAATATGATTTGATTGAGGATCTTAAACATGTCAAGGCCAATATTAGTATACATCAATTATTACAAATGGAATATTAACAAAGAAAAGATTTAGAGCTTATTAAAAATAAAAGGAGAGTTATAGAGTTAGAATTAAGTTATGTGTTTAACATTGACAAGATAATAAAGACTACACATGATTGTACTCCTGATAAAGAAGATCCTCCTTTTCTTTTGATAATAAAGCTAAAAGACAAATATCGTTACAATTGTTTAGTTGATGTTAGAGCTACATCTATTATTATGTCATTGTCTATATGCAAAAAACTTAGTTTGACTCCCAAAAAATACAATAAAAAGACTGTCAAAGTGGACAAAAGTAGAGTGAAAATTATGGATCATCTACCAAAGTTTCTATTAGAAATCACTTCAAAATCTCATATAAAGAGTAGATTAACTATTCAAGTAGTAGATATACCATATTCACATAGTCTATTGTTGAGTAGAAGTTGGAGTAATAATTTCTCTAGTTACATATGAACAAATTATTCTCATATGTGGCTACCTTGGAAAGGGAAGTTGAATCAAATATACATATACAATGAACCTTTGATGAATGAAAACTTTACTTTAAATGGGAAGAATAAAGTCATTGAAATGAGAGCTTTTGAGACTAGGAGTTGCACACATCAAAAATTTGATAACTTGGAGAAAGAAGAATCTAAAGATGAGAGTAAATGGAAACTATACTTTGATGGTTCTTATAACTCTAAGGGTGCAAGAGCCCGAATAGTTCTAGTAAACGATGATTCCCCAAAAATATTCAAAGAAAATTCACCTATCTTTCCATTGTATTAACAAAAAGGCTAAATATGAAGCTCTAAGTATTATAATTAAAACAACATTGGAAAAAGGAATTAAGGTAATCATCATAAAACAAGATTCAAGATTAATCTATGAATAGATTAAAGGTAATTTTGTAGTAAAAAGCTCATTCTTATGACCGTATAAACAACTTATCTACAAAATGTTAGAACAAATTCATCATTACCAAATAGAAAATATAGGTAGGAAGGATAATTTTATAGTAGATGACTTAGCAAAAGTAGCTTCAACATTAGATGTGAAAGAAATAGAAAGTCATGAAGGTGTAATAATCAAGAATGAACATAAACCATTAGTACTAGATAACATAAAGCATTTACAATTATTTGAAGATAATGATTAACTACTTAGGTTCTTAAGAAAGAATCAAGAATTCAAAAGTCAAATCATACCTAAAATAGCATCAAGGTTTAAGACAAATTTCATTCCCAAAAAGGTGATTGATTACCAACATAAGTTTAGCAAAAATTTGCTTACCAAAAAAGATGTATAGAATCCACATGATCAAGCTTAGGAAGCAATGAATTTTGGATCTGCTGAGATATCAAAAATGTTAACTATCTCAAAGCAAAAAGATTCTATCTTCAAGAAAAATTTATTATTACTCTTGAAAAATAATTTGAAAAATTTTGCTTGGTCTTACGATGATCTTAAAGTTTTTAGATCAAATGTGATGAAACAAAAAATTCCTTTAGTAAATAGTTGTAAGATAGTTAAACAAAAACAAAGGAAATTCGATCCATCATTTGAACTAGCTATTGAGGCTAGGATCAAGTTATTGTAAGCCCGAATCATATATCCTATCTGATATTCAACATGGCTTGTTAATCCTATTCTCATAAGGAAAAATAATGGCAATATTATGCATTTTGTGGATTTCAAGAAATTGAACAAAGTCTTTAAGAAAGATAAATACCCACTCCCTAGAATTGATGAAATGTTGATCAAAGGATTTGGATGTCAAGTACACTCCTTTCTAGATGGCTTTTCTCANAAAGGATTTGGATGTCAAGTACACTCCTTTCTAGATGGCTTTTCTCACTATAATTAGATCATGGTAGATAAGGGTGATAAATATAAAATAGCATTTATCACCAAGTGGGAAACTTTCCCTTACCAAAGAATTCCATTTGGATTATCAAATGTTGAAGCTACTTTTTAAAGAGTAATGGATTTAGCCTTTAAAAGTTTAATAGGTGAGTTCATTATTATTTATTTGGATGCTATCATTATCTTTTAAAAAAGGAAGAAAGATCATATTGATCATCTTCAACAAGTTTTTAATAGATGTCGTGATTGTGATATTTCATTAAATCCTAAAAAATGTATCTTTAAAGTTAAATCTAGAAGTCTACTAGGTTTGTAATCTATCAAGAAGGAATTACTATAGATAACTCTCAAATTCAAGCAATACAGAATATCGAGCATCCTACAAGTAAAATGTCTATTAGATCTTTCTTTGGAAAGGTGAATTTCATTAAGAAATTTATCCCTAAATTCATTGAAATTACTAAACCTTTTATGTATATGCTAAAGAAAGATGTCCTAGTAGAAAAAACACCAGAATCAAAAAGATCCTTAATAGAAATTAAAAGAGTCATTCAAGAAGCTTCATACTTGGTAGAACCAAAATTGTAAGAAGATTTCTAGCTATAGGATTTTGCTTCAAATGATTCAGTTGCTACTATTTTAACTCAAAAAGATAAAGGTCAAGATGAACTAATTGGATTTTTTGGGTATCAATTGAAAGGTCTAGAATTAAATTATTTAGACTTAGAAAAAAAACCATTTGTAGTCATTAAGGCACTTCAACCTTTCAAATATTACTTGGAAAGCTCATTAGTTTACATTATGCTAATAGAACCTTCAGTTAAATAGTTTTTAGCTCAAAATGAAATTGGGTTGAAAAGAGGAAAATGACTCATAAAACTTCAAGGTTTCAAGTTTTCATTGAAAATATGCAAAACTATCAAAGGAATGTGATTAGTTGAGTTAATGGCTAGAGATGATGAAGTATGTGTGCTTAAGGCTCATGAAGCAAATTGGTATGATGAAATTCTTGAATTCCTTGACAAAAGAAAGGTTCTAAATAATTTAACTACAAGTCAAAAAAGAGCTTTCTCCAAAAGAACAAATAAATTTATGGTTAAATATGGGATTTTATACAGAAAGGATTTCAAAGGAATTTTGTTGAAATGTGTTCATAATGATTGAATTGATCCTATCTTAGAATAATTCCATGATCATTCTAATTTATATTATGAGTCTCCTAAGTTCACTATGAAACATATACTCAGCTATGATTTTTATTGGCCTAGTATGTACCAAGATATTAGTTCAAGGATTCAAAGATGTTACAAATGTCAAACTCATGAACTAAAGATAAATAAGGCTAGAGCTCCCTTAAAACTTATGATTGCAGATAGACCATCTTAGCAATGGGGCTTAGATTTTATTGGCACAATTACTCCTTCGAGAGTTGAACATAAGTTTATTCTCACAGCTATTGACTATTTTACTAAATCATTTGAAGAAAAAACTTTGAGAAAAAATTCAGCATGAGATGTGATTAAGTTCTTGGAAGATCAAATTTTAGATCATTTTAGTCTACCTAAAGTATTGGTATCTAATAATGGAACAACTTTTCAATCTGAAGAGTTTATAACATGGGCATTTTAAAAATCCTTCTTTCTATTTTCTTCTTCAAATAATTATACTCAAGGGAATGGCTTAGCTAAATCTATCAATAAAAATCTTATTTCCTACATTAAAAAGTTGATGAATGGGAATCCAAGAAATTAGATTGATTACTTGCAATTTTCATTATGGACTGATTGTATTAGAATTAAGAAGGCTATTAGGACATCAACTTATAACTTAGTCTATGGTTTTCTTCCAAGAATTATGAACAAGATTATAAGTTCGACCTAAGATTTTGTGCAAAATTATAGTGAAAAAATTGATAAAGATAGAAGTTTCATGACCTTGCTCATCAAAGGAGAAGCCAAAATGGATAGAGCTAAAGATAATTTCTTAAAGAATGCTTCTCAAGTGAAGATGTGGTTTGATAAAGGCTTTGAAAAGGACTTTCAAAATTTATGATATTGTATTATTATGGAATATCAAGAAGCCAAATAAATTTTTGACAGTATGGACTGGTCCATTTCAAATTAAGAGGTAATTGTCAGAAGATACATACAAGTTATTAACACTAAATGGGATGGACTTGTAGTTCCTGTATAATGTTTTACATATAAAACATTACCTTGGGTAGCTACCCACCACTTAAAATATATATATATAAGTTAATAATATGTATATATAACTATAGTAATATTGAGTATATATAGTAGTAAGTATTAAACTTTTTCATATAAAATTGATATATATATATATATACTTATAATATTTAGCAATAACATATATATCCTATATGTATGCTTAGGTAAGTCTATATTATATTATAAAATATGTATACACTAAAGTATTACTTTAAATATTAAATTTATATTATCTTAAAGTAATTATTACTTGTGATGTATGTAAGTGGAAGTGATGGTTTAGATGACTACATAGTGGTGAATTAATTTCGATAGCCAAATAGTGGAATTTGAATTAGCTAATTGTATGATGATGGAAATTAAATAAGTTTTTGCTAAGTGGAAAAGTTGGTTATAAAATTGAAAGGAATTTCAAATTTACCTTATAATATATAAGGAGATGTAAATTCCTTAGAAATACATCATTTCTCAATTCAACGCTTGAGTGAGAAGAGCAAGTAAAGTGTTTAAGTGTGAGGTAGAAAGATGGTTCTTGAAGAGATGGCAACAAGAAGGCCTTTAATCCCATATGTTATGGGATGTTTTCCAAAGCATATTATGAGAGCCCATTGTAAGGAAATTTCTCATGAAGCGTCTAGTGAAAGCCCTTTCTTACTTTGGCTTTTGGATGAGTTTAGTTTCCTCACTAGCAAGTGCTTTATTCATTCCAATGTTTGGGATAGCTTTCATAAATGCACCACTAGAGATGAATACCAAGGAGAGTCCAATCAAGATGACTCTTGGGGAGAGGCTTTCATGCCTCAAGACACATAAGCAACTAGTTGGGAAGAACCTCAAAAATTAGTAGCCAAAGAGTTGGATGAAAAAGATACAAAGATAGGTATTGAAGATAAGGGTGAAGCAAACCAAGATGAAGCTCCAACTAGGAAAGAAGAGTAAAGATGAGCATTCATCACTACTGAAATTACATATGAGAGAATTCACAATATGAGAATTCCTAAAAGAGTTACTTTAACTATTCTCTTACCATCCACAGAATATTTTTTGTAAAAATGTGTTTGTATAGTTTCCTAAGTTTTATTAGGAGTGAGGTTTTTATTCCATTAAACCTTAAGTTTGATAGAAGTTTTCCTCAAAAAAAGGTTTCTCTTTTCTATGTAAAAAGAAAATATTTATATTATAATCAATTTTTCAAAATTAAGGTGCAAATAGAGGGGTAAGAAATGTTTTCACATGTATGCCATTTGATAGAGCAATTTTTCAAGATGATGATTAAGATAGCATTGGGAAATTTAATTTTTACTAGTGATTGGAAGATAATCTACTAGCATACAAAGAGTTGGATTACTTATTTTAAAAAATGCGTTCAATAATATGAAGCATGATTAAATCCTTAATGTTATGGAAAAGAAAATGAATAGAAAGTGCTTTCAAGTGTCACAATTTTGGCTTAAGTGTCCATAATGTCAAGGTAGAAAACCAAGGGTATCAATTATGGAATTTAACAATTATGGAATTTAATAAAGCTTAATAATAAGCCAAAGATTGTGTGAAATTTGTAGTTCTCTTGTGTAAACATTATGGGACTCCACAATAGAATTTACATCTACATCATCAAATCAATGGGATGTACAGGCCATTTTTTCCCTATATAGGATGATTCTACACAAACATAGCAAATGTTTGGCAATATTATAGAATTTTGAAAATGTTCCAACATTCAAGCAATAGAGACAATGTTGAAGATTCTTCTACTCATGATTATTCATGGTTAGCAAGGTTACTCAAGTAATAATAATGGTTGAGAAAAAAAAAGGCCAAACTAGTGTGATTAAAGAAAAGATTTATATATATTCAAGGCCCTAAAATCGTATACAATTCTTGTAACTCAATAAGGAAAATCTTTGTAAAACCAATGTTCTATGCTAATCCTTGGAACTATGAAAAAGATGAAATAATACTAATGAAGCAACTATGAAACCACAGCAGAACTGAAACAAAAAAAAAAAAGAAAATCCAAGATAAGAAATCATCATAGAACAAAAAAATATAACCACCATAATGAATCTTTATTAACAGATTTATCCAAAAAAATTTCATGGCAACCGAACTATGACTACAATTTGGAGAATCCTTGCTGTTAAGGTAATGATGAATTTGTTCTTGGAAGCAGTAAGGATAGAAGCCCTTGGTTCAACCAAGTGTGCTCATGGGTGTTAAAACTACAATGGAGCATCTTGTTCACATTTTCACCACATATGAAATGGACATTGTTAGTGTCGAATTAGAGACCTCTAAGCATGAGCTACCATAGCCATTGCTTTCTCCCTAAACATCATCCAAGATGCAACAAGGAAAGCTACAAAACCCTCATCTCTATGTTTTGAATAGCTAGATGGACCAATGGCATGTGGAAAAGGTAGAGATAGTGACAACAATAGCCTTGAATCTTGAATGGCACTAACATAGGTGGCTATAGAAGATGAAACCATAGCCACAAGACCTTGTTGATAGAGGATTTGGAAGATGTTGCAGAGAAAAAGGGTTAAAGGACATGAAGCTTACCATGTGGTGGTATGTCAAGAACTCCATTCTAGATATTTTAGCCTGCAAGTTCAATTGCAAGCTCAATAAAGTGTAAAGTAGCATAAGCAGCTATTATGCAAATGAGAAAAAAACTGAAGTAGTACACATGTCCATGGGAATCATCAAAGTGTTAGTGGTTGTAACTCGATGTTGTGCTCCTAAATCCCCTCCACTACATTGTAGTTTTAAATATTTTTTTTATTTTTTATCCTTTGATCTACTCTTACCATATGAAACACATCTAATACCTCTGTGACAAGAAAGAGCAAATTTTAGCACAACCTTATGATAGGGTATAATTTCACTCCACGAGATATGTTACATATAACATATCTTCCAAATATTGCAAGGGAGGAAACTAAGAGAAATGTGGCAAACATACCTTTATTTTCTATAGCATTAAAACTTTTCATAAAGGTTATAACCTACTATGGACATTATAATTTAATCTCCTTGATATTCGAAAGGATGTAATTATCAAAGGACACTTGCCAACTATGGCATGTATTGCTTCAATTTAAATAACTTCATATGGAAGTTATAATTTCTAAGGTGGTTATTAATTAATTTCCTAGATATTTGTGATACCCTTAACTTCTCATGATTATTGTAACTACCCTAAGGTCACTATAAAAGACCTTCAAAGGTAGATTTAAGCAAGAAGGAATTGGTAGAAGATACTCTAAAGAAGAATATTGAACATCTTAAAGCATGACTTGCTAAAGACATCAATTTAGCTACTTTGTTTTAATCCTATGAGTTCATTTCTTTTCATTTTTTTTCGTTACTTAGCTAATGGTTTGGGTAGTATCATGCTTGGCATTTAACTCTAGGACTTGTCTAGGTTGTCTTTTATAGCTCTATTTTTGTGTAGTATTAGAATTCTATTAAGATTTTCCATAAAAGAGCTTATTTTGTTGAAAAGCATCTAGAGAAATTTGATAGTAATGTCTTAATGAATTTTCCTATTTTGAGCATAAAGAATCTAGAAAAATATTTGATACTTTGAGATGACTAAAATAGCTTCATTATTTTAAAGTGTATTACCTTAGTATTCAATCCTAAAATTGTCACATTTCTCTAAAGGCTATGTTAAATGTAATTCTCAGTAACTATTAACTAGTCAAAATAGAAGCTCATACTTGTTGTTTATGCAAAATTTTTGGTAGTGTAATAAGATTATCTTTTATGAAATTTCATTTTGAGCTTAGAGGGTTTGGATAATTTGTAGTTAGATTGAATTAGAATAGCTTTATTGTGAAGTGTTTCCTCATGTTAATTTATCTTTCTTAAATGTTTGAGATTTCATACAAATCTTCTTTCTTTTCTTTCTCTTTCTAAGTCCATTAAATCTCGATCTATTTCTAATTTTCTTATGGAATTTTCTCTTCAGGTAAAACTAGAAGTAGATTGGTAGAATTGTACTCAAATGTTTTTGTAAAATTTTATTTGTTACAAGTAATGTGCTATAGGAACTATATAGACTAAGTGATTAGAAAAAATAGCAACATTCAAAAACTCATAGTATTTGACAAAGTTAGTTGAAATTATTTTATGAAAGCCAATTATAGTTTCATATGCAACCCAACCATTTCAACATTCACAATAGCAAACACATATTCATGTTTCATTTCATAACCACTGAGTCTATTTGGAGGTATTTAGGCCTTAGTGTTACTAGAAATCAACAAGCACCTAAATCTTGTTTGAAGAACACCTTCGAATCCCATGATCCCAAAGGTCATGAGACTTAAGGCCCCCAACATTGATGGTCCTAAATGGTTGCTAATACCTGTATAGCCTTGTTTATGGGTTTTAAGCTGTTTTTTCTCTTGAATTACAAATTCCATCACTAAAAGTGGCTCTATCAAACTTTGTCAATGATAAGAAAAACAAGGAGCTACATGTCATCAACCTTGATTCAATGAAAGAGCAGTGAATACAAATGCTTGCTCACATCAAATGATACCAAGAGAGGCAAAAGAAAAAATAGCATTATGACCTGAACAAGTGAAAGATCAAGGAAGGAGACCTAGTCCTTAATATTTTTCATGAGCATGTGGACAAGTTCTTAGCAAATTGTGAGGGGCCTTTCCTACTCACTAAGGCCTATGGCAATGGAGCATTCAAATTGGCATACATGCATGGGAATGAATTGGCCAATTCAGTCAACCATTCCTATCTCAATCCTTATTACATCTAACATGATTTTCTTATTTTCTTAGAGTTGTGCTTGCAAGATGAAGCTTAGAAGTCATCACAAAGTCATAACTCATCATGGTAACCAATTACCATATGACCTTGACACATGAGATTTGGTTAGCTTGTCATACCATACCAAGAGTGCTTATCTCACATCACTTCATTACCCCTCCTTGAACCACAATCCCATAGGCCAAATTACAACCTTGCTTATCCTAAAAAATAATGATAACCTATATTTGACATGCATGCACTATGGCCATGTGACATCTCTTTTTTCATGCTTCATCATCAACTTCATTGGGTGTAATACATCTCTTTCAATGAGAAACCCAAACTAAGTTTGGCCTTGACAATGAAACCTAATGAAGGTTGCACCCCATAAAAAAAGAGAAAAAAATGGAAAAGAAAATTTCCAAAGAATCCAAGAGGCCAATGAAATTCAAAATTCAAATCAAAGGCTCCAGAAAAACAAAGGGAAAATCCTAACAGCCAAATAATCCTTAGACTAAAGTGTTGATTCCTCAACAATATTGCTAAATGACCAACACTTTGAAGCACAAAGCACGAAGACTGCACTGATCAACAAGCATGTCACTGTCATACCATAACCATGATCTCAACATGTGGAATTCATTGTCAACTCTTGTGATCATTTTCTTAAAACCAAATATAAACTTAATCCTCTCTCATCCCATCATAACATCATCTCATCATCATAAGCAGTCTTTGGCATGGTTTGATAGCTCTAGAATCAAGCATGGAAAGGGAACATTCGTGATAAATTTTTGATTATGTTTTGCATTCTTTGTTGATGTCTCTTAGGTCAATCCTTAAAAAATCAACAAAGAGGGGCCAATGAAACACTACAAAGAAAATTCATATTGCAACCCATGCCCAAAACCATTGTGATTTGGTGTAAAATGATGGCATATACAATTTCCTTATTTTCCCAACACTTGGCATTATAACCTTCACCATTGAACTTGAGGTAGGATCTCATTATAAAATATGAAGTTTGTAATTCACAAGCTGCAATCTCACATACCTTAACTTTTGGAGGCTAAAAAATGATTCATAAGTTGTTATTGTCTCACTTTCCAAGTGACAAAGTTATATCATGCATGTACCTAGGCTTGGAAAGGCTAAAAATGCCTTGGGAATCATCAAATTTGGGTTTTTCATAGTTTTTATGTTGATTATAATAGTTTACATGTAGGAACCACTTGTAGCCAACATATAAATTATTGGACTTTGATTTTGATGTTGAATCCATCATATTTATGTGAAGCCAACATATTTATGATGAAGCTAGTGTATTTATGATGGGCTACATTTATCAAACTTTCCAAATTGAATAAATACATTACAATTGGATGGCCTACAATGTTACAAATTTGTAGCAATCTTTCAACAATCATAATAGAAATTTGCAATAATAAATCATGCCCCAATGACCTATATAAACCAAGCTTGGCTACTTCAAAACGACTTTTGGAAAATCTACACTAGGGCTAAACTAGAGACTTTTATAGTAGTGCAAATCAAGTAAAAGTCCAACAACCATTTACCACCAACAACGTAGATCCAATGAAGAGAAGCCAACAAGGAGCTTCAAGAATGAAACTTTGAGCATTTGGATAACCAAGTTAACTGCAGGACATACTCTACTAGCTTCAATCAAGCTTCAAGCATTTTCCATACATCTCTCCAAGCATTTTAAGCACATAAACTTATAATCCTTTAAATTTTTTTTATATAAATACTTTATTATTTTAATAAAATTTGGAGTTCATTTATTTATTGCAAGTTTATTTTTTCTATTTCTCTTGAATTAGATTTGCATTTGCATTTAAATTTATTTACCTTGTTTTACAAATTCTAAGGACCTGGATGATTGGCAAGACCTTCCATGAAACCTTGGATCCCTTTTTCAAGGCCCATGGGATCTGAGGTTAAACTATTTCACTGGAAATCTTTGTTTTTTCAACATCAAATTTTTCGAATGTTACACCCTATGCATAGTCATATAAATCACAAGCATTCATGTGTAATCTAGTTAAATTCTATGGATGAAACGAGTGTGATATCTAGATTATTAAGCATTGACCGTAGGTCACCATCTTCTCACTTTGACTAGTTGTAATTTTATCATGTATGGTTTAGTCTAAAGTAAGGCATATGATTATTGATTTTGTGTGGTCCTTAAACTAACTGAATAATAATATAGAAAATAATTATTTAATCTAATTAATAATAAAATTAAATCCTAAACTATCCTAAGGATGATGAGTATCTGTTCCTAGCTTATTGTACACATCCTAAACTCACATACCTACTACTGGGATTACCAAGTGTTATGCTACTGGGCAAACTAAGCAATAACACTGCCAGGATTACCAAGAAAATATGTATTTACACTCAAAAGTAGTCATGCTTATTCCATTAATTGATCAACATGCAAAAAAATTTAAATATTAACAAAGTACATAGAAAGTAAATTGCATTGAAAGAAAATCTATTCTAAGTCAAAGTATTGCAATGAATATGAATCAATCTTGATCCCATTGTTGTTCATAAAATGTGTCCAAGTATAATGCTACTTGAATAAGACACCATACAATCAAATCAAATCCACACTATGGGCACTCACTCACAGTGATAAGATTACAAAATAAATCTACAAGATTTTAGCTACACTACTAACCAAATGGTGCTAATTACATGACAAGTGCTTGTATATTTATAAGCAACTACAAGCATTGCATCAACAAGGATGCATTAATTCAATTGGCTATATCAATAGGGATACGTCAATAGGAATGCGTCAACAAGGATGCATTGACATAGCTAAGTTATAGCAGATGTAATATAGCATCTACAATATAGTAGATGTGATATAGCATATATGACGTAGCAGCCAACTAAGACATATCAATAGGGATGCTACAATGTAGATGCAACATAGCATCTATGATATAGTATTTGTGATATCTCAACCAATTGATACACTTGATAAAATGTTGCTTCATTATGTCCCAATGACTTAGCTACTTGACATATCATGTCTCATCATACCCCCATAATTAACTAAAAACTCACCCTCAAGTTATATATAAATGGACAATGTTCCATTATAAAGATTGTGAGGTTACCAAGACCAAATTGGCTACCATTACAAAATTGAAATGCCACATTACAAAGTTTTATTTAAGTTGATGTATTACAAAATGAAAAAAATACTAGATAGATATTAAAGTTTACAAAATTGTAGAGATATTCAAAAATCCACCAAAGATGGATCTTCTTATTGTCACTAGTGGTGATAGACTTTTTGATGAGATGTGATTCGCATGAGCCACGATATCGCATCCCATGCAATATTGCATACGCGATATCACGTCATCCCCTGTGATGTTGCGTATGTGATATCGCAGTCCGTCGTCATATCTATAAATAAGAGGTGGCTCTCCCTTGTTTCTCCATCCAGGTTTAGAAGTAGGAAAACTCTGGCAGTTTGATCACTCCAAAGATAGAATATTTTCCATGTGCCCGCAGTAGGAGTCCTAAAGTGAAAGGATCTTTATTCGAACAACATTGTACCTGAACACAAGTTGTGTACAGCAATAAAGACGAACTTCTTGGATAAACCTTGCAGTGCATGGAATAGGATTTTATTTATTGTTTTCTCTCTCACCCTTAAACTCCTAGAATGCGAAATGAGTATGACTTGATTACGAGCATCTAAGGATGTGTACGGATAGTCAAGGAATCGGCTGCTCATCGCATGCGGTATGAGTATGACTTGATTATGAGCATCTAGTGTGACTACTTGGTAACCCAATGGCGTATCCA
>MNCI01038211.1:168034-197396 GCA_015680685.1 Gnetum montanum | reverse complement strand
ATCTACATATATATATTGTTGGTTAATTTATATTCCATTTTAACCATATGTTTTGGAAGTTATATCTATAATATAAATATTAAAATATTATAAACATGTTAATATTAATATTACAAATATTTGTAGGTAGTAACTTACATAATATTTTAAATAATAATGTTTTTGAAGTCTTAAGATAATTAGAAAAGGTAAGTTTATAACTGGGGCTTCATACTTAGCGCATATGGTTTTAAGAATTATTTCAAATTTTAAAATTTTATTTAATAAACTACAACTCCGGTTTACCAGCATCGGCCCAAAATATCTCCGGATACCTATCTTGATATGCCTCTATGTCTTTGTTGCCGTATTCTTCGGACTGGTATGCGATGCCGGATGCATCGGCGTTGGACATGGCTGCTGTTTTGGAAGGTAAGTTGCAGGAGGAGTGAACGACATACCACCTAAGATTTGAAATAAATCTTTCGGAAGAAAAAGCCCTGTTTAGCGATGAAGTAACCTGCACAAATTTTTCGGAAGTTGCAGGGACAAGCTAGAAACACGCCTGCTTGTTCTCTGCCCTTTTTTTTCTGTTCTTTGATCTCTGTTCTTTGATTTTCGCAATGCAACCGTAGCCAGACTTTTATGCGCGGGACAGAACACAGAAAAATGCAGGTTCAAATTTGGGGGTTTTCTGTACATGGTGCTATTTTCGGAGGCCCCCTTTCCTGACTGCCGCCACCGCGTGTTGTGTTGGTGCCACTGCCGTCATCGCAGTCCTCGCCTACCTCTGTTCGCCTGCCGGATCCGCACCTCCATCGGCCAGATCTGTGCCTTTCTCAGCCAGATCTAGCCATTACCGAAGCTGTAGTGGCCACCGTGCACAGAACAAAGGCTTCTCTCCTTCCGCCGCTATCCATCCTCCTTCGTCGCCGACGCACAGCACTCCCTTGCCGTTTCTGCTTTCTGCGCAGGCACTTTTGCGACGGCAAACAACGGCGCACAGACTAGCGTGCGTGCCAACTCAAACGCCAACAAAAGGCAGATCGGCTCCACTCACAGCGGTGCTCATATAAGTAGCAGCAGCGGTGCTCCAAGGATGATCTTCAGTACTGGCACTCCAATCCAAGGGTTTCAGGCTTTTCNTTTCCACCGAAATCCATTTGAGCTCTGGCAGCAAATTTTCCAAAAGCCAGTTTTTGCCCCAAAATTACACCCATAGCAATCTTATCATCTCATTCAGACTTTGATTTAGAACCACACCACAAAGTCTTAACCAATTGAACTTTGATTTGCCAACAACCTTAGAAGCATGACTTGACCTTTGTGAGTTATTGAAAATGAAGCAAGAGGCTTACCAAAATTGATCCCATGAGTTTTTAGTTTTCAAATCAGGACTGCTCCATAGAATGGCCAAATGTGCCAACAGAAGGAAATTGCACTATATTAGCCTTGTGCTAGTTTTGATAAGCTAGTAGGACTATTAGTTTGAGTTACATGTGGGGGAACTTTCCTAAAGAAAGGATGTTTCCAGGACTTTTTTTGAGATCTACTAACATTATCATTCACTTGTATATTCACAGGACAAGTGCATTCTTCTATTAAGGTTGTGGTTCCAATCCTTTCTGCATTATTGGTGGTGACATATGTTAGAGGAAAGTATGAAAGTATTGAGAATGTAATGGATGATGAAAGACATGAGAACGTGATCCCACAAGGGATGTTATGGGTTGATGATACTCAAGAGAGTAGTGATGATGATTTAAGGTAGGGGAAGCATAACCATTTGGATAAATAAGTTGTTGAACATAGTATCCATAAGGGTTTGGGTGGTAATAGGGATATTGCTGATTTGGTGATGGCATCCTCCACAACTATGGGTTTTGCCATTATTGTTGATGTATTCTTGAGGTTGAGGAGGAGTCCTACTTAGATAGTATTGTTGGTTGTAGGATGGCCTATAATGACCTTATGGATAAGATAATCTCTTAGGCATTTTCTCTTTGACAAACTTGGGATTCAAAGTGAAAGCCCTAGACTCTTGTAAATGTAACATAATTGGGCAATAGCCCTTTGGATGTTCATATTGATAGATGTCACATCCATCTTCCTCCTCTAAATTTGAGTTTGCAACCTCTTCTACTATGCCTATTTTCTCCTTTTATCGATAAGTGTTCTTACTTGTTTCCTTGTTCTTTTTCCTCTTCTTGTCTTGATTACTATATCCTACTTGCTGTATCTTCTTCTCTATGACTTTCAAGTTGGTTGTAACTTTTTCTTCCATCAACTCTCACATCTTATCTACCCTTGCCTCAATCTCCATGATAAACTCTTGTATTGGCAAGGTTTTGTGTGAAACTAACTCATCAAGAGCTACCATTTTTTTCCTGATCATAAATATGAACCTTCCTTTTGTGAAAAGTTGGATACCAATTATATTCCTCTACACTTTTCTTTTTGCATAGCTTTCCTTCTTCTTTTTCCACCTTTTTAATTAGTCTTTGTATATGATGTAGTTTCAACTCTGATAATCCTCCTTAAGCATATATCCCAAGGGTCTTCCTTGTTTTATTATAAATCCCATCTATGATGTGATGAAGTTGCTCTTTTTGAGAAAATCCATGGCTTGGGCATCTATGTAGTAGAGAATAGTATTTTCCCAAAGCTACATCAATGGATTCATGATTCTCTTACTTCCACCCTTGGGCGTTTTTTCTTAGAATGAACAATCATGAATAAGTTTGATATTTTTTTTTGAATAGCTCAAGCATTATGGACCACTAGTGAATTGAATCTGGGTCCAACAATCTATACCAACTTTTAGCTTCTTTTATTAGTGTCCTAGGAAAGAGCTTAAGCTTTTTCCACTTATTTTCAATGTTTTGTAAGATGTATGCATTATGGAAGACTTGTAAATAATTTTATGGATCATAATTATAACTTTTCTCAAATTTAGGAATGTTATTCATATCAAGACATTTAATGTGGCTTTTCCTTTAATGCTTGTGGGGTATACTAACTACCTCCCTAATTTGTATCATGCTTCTAGTAGTCAATAATGGTTCATCATCATTTGATATGTCATAGTGATCATTTCTATTTTTTTATCTAATTATAATGATCTCATCTATTCTCCATTTAATACCTTGTATCTTTTCTTTGATTTTTATTTCTCTCTTCATATCAACTCCTTAGTGCATCTCTATCTCTATACCTACATTCATCTTCATTAAAACTAAACATTGAAGATGAATAGGATGATAGTGAACTAGAAGAATCACCATGGCTCCTATATCTCCCCTTATGATCCCTTGATTCAACTCTTTTAGGTTTGAAGGAGGTCCTAGGCCTTAAGGTCCTCCTTGTTCTAGGATTAGTTTCATCCTCTTTAGGGTTATCTATGATAGTTGAATGTACTCATTGAATATAGTAAGGATTGGCAAGAGCGTATGAGATACCTACTTGTATTTCTTCACTCCAATTCTCTTCAATATAAATCTTTTCATTGCTATTATCAATGTTCTCATCATATGATGGACTATATGCCCTATGTGAAGGATACATGTTCATAGTTGATAATGTGTGTGACTTAAAATATTAGAATTTTTGAAAAGATAAATTGTTAATTTTCTAACAAAGATCATTTATAATATAACTAATCTAGATTACTAGTACCTTCGTTGACAATAGCACCAATGATGAGTAGTGGACATCCCCTACGCTCAACCATATGAATCACAAGCATTCACATGCAATCCAGTCGAATTCCATGGATGGAACTAGTATGGTATCTAGATTTTTAAGCATTAATCGTAGGTCGTTATCTTTTGACTTGGACTAATGGTAGTTTTATCATGTATGGTTTAGTTCAAAGTGAGGCATATGATCATTGATGTTGTGCAACCCTTAAAGTAATTGAATAATAATATAGAAATTAATTATTTAATCTAATTTATAATAAAATTAAATCCTAAACTATCCTAAGGATGATGAGTGTCTGTTCCTAGCTTGTTGTACACATCCTAAACTCATGTGCTCACTACTAGGATTACCAAGTGTTATTCTACTAGGAAAACCAAGTAATAACGTTGCTAGGATTACCAAGTGAATACATGTTTATGCTCAAAATTGGTCATGCCCATTCCATCAATTGGTTAACATGCATGGAAATCTAAATATTAACTAAGTACATGAAAATTAAATTTCATTAAAAGTAAATCTATTCTAAGTCAAAGTGTTGTAAGAAATATGACTCAATCTCAATCTTATTATCATTCGTGGAATGTGTCTAGGTATAATACCACTTAAATAAGGTAATGTACACATGACTCAAATCCACACTATAGGCACTCACTTACTATTTGCTAAGATTACAAAATAAAACTACAAGAGTTTAGCTACACTACTAACCAAATGATGCAAAATACATGGTAAGTTCTCGCATATTTATAGGCAAATACATGCATTACATTGACAAGGATAAGTTAATGCATTTGGCTATGTCAATGGAGATGTGTCAACAAGCATGTGTTTACATAGCTAAGTTATATCAAATGTGATATAAAATCTACAATATAGAAAATGTGATATAGCATCTACGATGTAGCAGCCAACTGAGATGCACCAACATGGATGATACAATGCAAATGTGATGTAGCATCTATGATATAGCATATGTGATATCTTAGCTGACTGATACACTTAATAAAATAATTCTTTATCATGTCCCAACGACTTAGCTACCTAACATATCAGGTCTCATTACATAGCCTCATTGACTTATATATGTTTATGTAGCCTTGGATGCATCAATGTTGATGTGTTGATATAATCTTCATAAATGCCTATATATGTGCACATACGTACCATAGTTATGATACATTTTAATTATTTTGTAGAAAAACTCTTGTAGTTTTCTTCAATAAAAGTTAGAATATTTTTCCCTCTGAGTGCTCACAACATGGATTTAATGAACTATATAGATTTTTATTTGAGTGTATAATGTACCTAGATACACTTTTGTGGTGGTAATAAAATCAGTCCTTTTTTCCATCCATTGCAACACTTGAAATAATGTTTAAATTTTATTTTTTGCAATTTACTTTAAATGTTCATTTACTCTTCCTACAAGTAGTTAAATATTTTATTCAGTTGTACTTAGTCAATTCACATGAGTACAACTAATTTTAAGCATAAAGGTATTAATATTTGGTAATTCCAGTAGTGGATCATTTTGGTATGCCTAGTGATAAGACACTTGATAATCTAACAATGTTAATACATGTTCAAGATGTGTATGATCAATTGGGAATGAATACTTCATGATAGGCTAGATTAGATTAACTTTACATAGTTAGATTAGGTAGGTTAACTTTTAATATTGTAATACTTTAAATATTTTAATAATAAAAAGCACAATATTATGTCTTAGTTACACTTAACTATAGGACTTGATCCTAGATGAGTATGATTAAGAAGACAAAGATCAACATCTTAGCACTTAGCTATCTAAGACATCCAACTAGTCTAAACTCCATGAAATCTGATTAGATCATATGTGAATGCTTTTGATTTGAATGGTTGGGCATAGGATTACTCCACCCCTCATCACATTTCCATAACAGATCAAATCTTTAACATGATATTGTATGAAACATATGATATTGCATCTATGATATCATAGCTACAATAATGTAGGTGTGATGTCACACTTGATTTATTAACTATTTATTACTTAACATTACTCCAAATAATAGTCCCATTTGTTTCTTTGATCCATTCTAATTTTATTTTAATATTAAATAAGTTTACTAGTTGAATTTCTAGTTGTATGCACAACTAAGGATTGAAGTCATGACATTACATTATAGCTTCTTTTTTACAAAATAAGGAAAGTTAGGGTTAGTGGCCCAACCACTATCTGTTAAGCAAGGTAGATTTAAAAATGAATATATGCATGCTAATTTGATTATGTGCTTTATGTTATATAGTTGTCTTGAAGATGAATCTTGTATGCTCTTGTAACCATATGATTTTTAAACTTTGACACTAATAAATTTTATCATTAAGATAAACCTCATGTAACTTGTATACTACTTTTGTATTATCTATTTCTAATTTATATTAATGTTTATCTTGTTTATTCTTTACATATAATTTAAGCTCTATTTTAAAATCTTTGAAGCAATATTTCTTAGTTGATTAGTTAGAATGTTAAAAAATTTCTTTTCTCCATTTTATATTTTTTAAAAAAATTTGGATGCAAATATATATAATATCAATTCTAAATCTCATTTTCCTTCTTTATAAAAAGATTCATTATTTACTCATAATCATTGAAACTGAAAAGCTATCCTTAGTATTCCCTTCTACCTGGTTGCAAGATAAGTGGGTGATGATTAGACATCCTATCTATTGATCCTACTAAAGTGCATTTTATTTCCTACAAAAGGATCTTAAATACCAAAAACCAAGTCAATTCTAGTCTAAATTAATCCCATCCCTCTCATTCAATTCAATCAATTAAATTCATATATTTTGATTCGCATATCTTATATTTATTTCTATTGCATGAATTAAGCCCAAGGGCATTTACATCATGCCATTTAGAGCATCCTTTTTTCCATCTAAATCAAAAAAATTTAAAATTATCAATGAAAATATAATTATTATGTGTTATTTTGACACATTAAGAATGATAAATCTCTTATTATTAAGAATAGTAAGTCTACCCCTTTTACCTATAGAGGTGATTTAATGAGACTTCCATCCTTTTCAATTAACCTTATTAGTTTTTTTTTTACTTTTAGTGTAGTCTCTTTTACTAATATTACTTCATCTTGTACGAAAATTTCAAAATCTTTTAGAGATTTTTACTTGGGAAGAAATGTTGATCATAATTATATTGCAAGTTAGAGGTATATTCAACGATCTACTAGGGTTTAATTCATACATAGCAACCATTATCACTAAGTATTATGAATATACAAATAATCACAATATTTAACTCATGTTTATTCTACACATGATCATGCATTGTATGCAAACTTTGTAAAAAAATCTTAAGTATATTTTTATAAAAATAGTTAAGTGTAGATAACAAAACTTGAATCTTCAATCTCTCTTTTATTATTATAAATCCATACAACTATTCTATCCTCTTCATCGAGATTAAAATTATTTTTTATTTTATTTAAATGTATTCCTAGGTCCCATCCCTACTTGCTATGAGATTTGGGCCCATTGATAAGTAGGGGTGGAACCAAGGGACATATAAGCATGGATGAGCACAATTATCATAATGGTCAGCAAATATACATATGCTAGCAAAATGCAATTAATGCAAGTTGAGATAATGTAGATAATTCCCTCTATAAAAGGCCCAAAACATAATGATGAATGTAGGCATCCTTCTTAACAATAACAACAGATTTGGCAATATCATAATCTTTTCCTTCCAATTAGCTACCATAGACATCAATGAATAAAAATTGGTCGAGTCCTAATACCTATTAATGAATCACATTTTTCATCTGCTCCGACATCAAGTATTCGATGTCGAAGCCTTAACCTTGAGTATCCAATGTTGGAGCCAAGATGCGATGTTAGATATCTGATGTCATGGGGTAGACACCAACATACAAATATAGCACTTGGGCTCATGATTTTCATATCAACTTTTTTCATAGTTAGCGAAGCTCTTGCAATTTTTTTCCTCCAAACTTAGAATATTTTCTGAGTGCCCATAGTAAGAGTCTGAGTGTGTATAGATCTTTGTTTGAACACTGATGTACCAAGTGCAGCAGTGTGATGGGAGTAAAAATGAACTCTTTTGATAATCCTTGTAGCACTGAGAATAGATTAATGTTTCCTTTAATACACTTTACTTTAATGCATTTAAATTAAACAATTAATTTCTAGTTGTTAATGAACACAATCATGACCACTTCGAGCATACATATAGTGCTTGGTAACCCAACAACGCTTAACATTTGGTAGCCTAGTAGCGCTATATGTATTCAAGAAAGTAGGATGGGTACTTTTGTTATGCTAGCTAGGTAGTGGATAAATTAGATCCTAAATTACTCTACCTTTCATTATTGTTATAGGTGATTAAACTTATAAAACATAAAATGATAAAAATCATGTACCTCAATTTCACTTAAACCATATCCTTGAGCTTCACAAGTATATTTGGGCAGACAACGAATGTTCTCAATGCCCATTTTACTTCTTAGAGGAACTAGTTGATTGGAGAACTATAGGTCCATGGAATTCAACTAGGTATACCTCGTTGCTTATCATTGGCACAGTTGTTGAGGACCTTTTGGTTGTTTTGTGTGCTATATAGGATTTAGTGGAAATCGTTCAAAATTATTGGAATGAACCTAAGAGTCATACCATATTTTATAATTACTACAACAAAAATTTCAAAGCACACTACATTTTTATCATCTAATTGAAAATGTCTTCTTCTCACAAGAGTGCTTCTTCACTAAATTCTGATGAAGCTCATCAGTCGGTGCCTCAACAATATCGAATGATATATGCTCATCCTGATGAGTATGTACTTAATTTCACCTTCATCCTACATCAAGATGAATAGCTGTGGTGGTGTGGCATGGAGGGCAACATTGTGTTGCTGCCTGATCAGTTTATTCCTGCAATGCTTCACCAAATACTTATCCATATGGGTCTTCAAGAATGTCATGTTGAGTATGTTATGCAAGATTTTGATGCTAGGGATTATCATCCCACTGAGGCACAATTTCTCTGGGATTGCCAATTAGAAAAATGTCATGAATTTGGGAAAAGGATTTAATGATTCCTCATTCCTATTATACCAAAACGATGGTGGAAAACCCTTCTCTGAGGGTTTTTCGTTGAATGAAATTCCTCTCTTTGACTTCAATGAAGGAGGTCAAAATTAGAACTTTCAGTTCACAATTCACAATCCTAGTTTTGGTAAGAATGAATCTAATGACAAAAAAGGATCCAAAGAGGCAAGTCAAGGCAAGGATGCAAACAAGAAACAAGATCATGATTGTGGTCACAATCACCGAAGAGGTGGTAGTAGGCACCGTGATGGTGCTAGTCCTCCTTCCTCTTTACCTTTGTCATCATCATCTTCTTCTTCTTCTCGCTCTAATCACAATCACAAGAGGTGAGACCATGATGGAGGTGAAAAAATGACCAACGGGACTGAAATGATCAAAGAGACCATCAAGAAAGGCAAGATCAAGGGTGTAGACATTCAAGAGAGACACATCACCATGAATGAAGGAACAATAGAGGGCATCATAGGCATCTAAATCAAGGACTTCATGAGCATTTTCTTGCTACTTGAAGTATGCTAAATATTGTAGAGGTAGTACGAATTCCAACAAGGCACTTGAAGGATAGCTGGATCAAGAGGCTAGATATGAATAATATCCTTAGATTTGAAGGGGAATGTAACTTTGATTCACAAAATCATCTCCAAGATTTTCAAGATGCATGTGCCTTGCAAAACATAAAGAATGAGTGGCAAAAGCTTAAGTTGTTTCCATAGACACTCATTAAAGAAGTAGAAAACTAGTACGAGTCCTTAGAACCGAAATCTATTAGATGCTAGAGTACCATGTATGAATTGTTCTATGAAAAATATCAAATATAGTCCAGAGTGTCCAACTTGAGAAGGAAAATCTAAGGATGGAAATAAGGAACACATAAACCCTTAGATTCCACCATTAGTCAATACTATTCATTAATGCATAAATGTCTTGGCCATGGGTATTCTCAACTAGATCAACTTTGCCACCTTGTAGATGAGCTTCGATCTAAAACAAGGAGAACCCTTGGTGTCTATGCCCAAGGGTGACTATTAGAATTAAGTGCTCATTAGATACAAAGACTAATTAAGCAAGTAGCTAAAGAGGAGGATGAATTAAAAAAAAGAGAGAAAATGCAGAAGAGTACAACCACGATCCTTCTATTCACAAGAGAAAGGTTCGATTCTGTAATAGTGAGGAAGAATTTGCACCTGATGAGGTGGTGAATAAGAAAATCTTTCCACTCTAAAAATTTCAATCTGAAATTACAACTAAGGTTGATCAATTATGGGACTCCATGGATAGTAAATTTCAAGTTATCCTAAAAATTGCTAAAAAGTCCAAAGAACAAGGTAGTGAGCATGAGCGAAGGAGGTACAAAGAAGTTGAACATGTCTATTAAAGAGGTAAGGGTAAGATTTTTGCAATAGAAGATGTTGTGGGAATTGATTTAGATGATGATGGTGGATGTGACATATACTAGTATGATCATCCTAAGGGATGTTGCCCCATAGTGTCACACTTACAAGATTTTTCGGTGTATGCTTTGAATTCATGACTAACACAAAGGCAAACATCTAGAAGATTACCTTATTCTCAAGGTAATTTTAGGTAGTTCCACCAGCAACAACAATATTATCCAAGTGGAACTCCACCACAACCATATGAGTAGTATCAATAGTGGTAGTAACCACAGTCATGAGCGCTAGCATCACCAAGGAAGTAATACCCTTACAAACTACCTTATCCATATGGGTATTACGTTCAGCAACCCTTGTCTCCACGTGACTCCTTTAGTCATTTTTTTACTTTCCAAACTACTACCCTCTTGATAATTACTAAACACATTCTCCACATGCAAGGAGGAATACCACCTCTTACCCTTATCCTCATTTTGTTCTTGCACATCTTCCTCCTCTAGCCATACAACTACCACCTGCTCCATCTATGCAAGGTGAACTACCAACTCAACCACAACAACGCAACACTACTAGGGTCATTAACCTTTAACTAGTTAATCAACTAAGTGGTTTGGATACTCAATCAAAGGAAAAACCTTTCTTCCAATCATGCAATCCACCTAAGCCCTCAAATACACCTACAATTGACAACCCTATTCCTTTGTCTTCCTCTATCTCAAATACCTTTGAGTCCCCTTTAAACCAAACATCACCCAAGATCCATACTATTATGCTTACTCACACTGTATCTAATTAGATCTATGATGGAAACCTTCCTAGGAAGTTAGTAGATCCTAGAAGTCTAATTTATTTGTAGATTGCTGGGAATGAACCATGTAAAGCTCTTCTCTACTCAAGTTCTAGTGTCAACATAACCTCTCATGACATGTATACTACATGAAACCTGCCTTCTTTAAAGAAGAGCAATATCATATTAGAATTGGCAAACCAATTCATCACTATTCCATTAAGACTGGTAGAAGACATTATGACCACTATCTGTGGGTGGTCTTATCCTACCAATTTCCTAGTGATCAAAGTGGAGAACTGTAAAGGGGATTTTCCAATCATCATGGGAAGGGCATGGCTTAGCACCATTGATGCAAGAATGGACATCAAAGATCTTTCCCATAAAATATCCAAAGAAAATTCATTTGAAAAGATCAAGAAGAAGTGAGTTCCACGCAATGTATACAATGATACAAGGTGTAATTATGTGTAGAAAATTTGGGCTGTGAAACAAGCATCTATCTCTACATGTAAGTAGTGTGCAGCAAAAGCAGAAATTCAAATGTGTTTGTATACAGTAGCCATAAATCAAGAGGGCACCCAATGGCTAATCATTGATTCTGAGAGTAGCACACTTTGCATGGAACCGAATGAGAGCCTGACATGTGCATATGTCAAAGGCATGGATGAACTAGAGCAAGTTCATCACTAATGCTTGGATGATGCAAATGATGATACTTATTGGGGAGAGTTGGAAATTCCTAAAAATTTTAAGCAATAACCCCTTGAAATAAAAACACTGTAGGCCATAATGAATATGTGTTTTTAAAAAATGGGAAGCTAGTCATAATAAATGCAAATCTTTCTCTAGAACAAAAAAAGATGCTATTGAATATGATTTAAAAATGGTTATTAGCTTTTGCTTGGTCATATCCTAAACTCATAGGGATTGATCCTAGGATATGACAACATTGCATCTACACTAATCTAGCCATGAAACCAAAGAGACAACCATAGAGGTGATTGAACCCCAAATTGAAGTAGATTGCCAAAGAGGAAATCAAACTCCTCAAGGTAGGGTTCATTTATCCCATTGTAGATAGTAAGTGGGTTAGTCCACTCATGATTGTGCCAAAGAAAGGTGGCAAGGGGTGGGTCTACATTGATTTTTAGCTATTGAATATGACAACATTCAAGGATCATTTTTCATTAACATTTGTTAATTAGGTGTTAGACACAATATCTAGGCATTTCTACTATAGTTTTCTAGATGGTTATAATGGCTATAACCAAATTCAAATTGCACTAGAGGACTAGGCCAAAACAACATTCACAAGTCCTTGGGGAACTTTTGCATATCGTAAGATGCCTTGTGGTCTATGCAATGCTCCTGCTACATTCTAACATTTAGTTTTGAGAATTTTTCAATCGAAAATTGGAAGTGGTGTGAAAGTCTACATGGATGACTTCTCCACTTATGGTGCTACATTTGAGCAAGCCCTAGACCACCTTAAGCAATTGCTAAAATGATGCATTGAAACCAACTTGCGGATTAATTGGAAAAAAAGTCACTTAATGGTCTAGGAAGGCATTGTATTGGGGCATAGAATATCACAAGTAGGAATTGAGGTAGACCTTGAGAAAATAAGGGTCATCCAAGAAATCACCCGCTAAGCAAAAACTATCAAAGATGTTCGATCATTCCTGGAACATACTAGCTACTACCAATGATTCATAGATAATTTCTCTAAGATCACAAAACCATTGGTGGAGCTAACAAAGAAATATGCTCCATTTTTTTGGACAATGGAATGTAAAAAAGCATTCTAGCAACTGAAAGAAAAACTTGTGGAAACTCTAATTTTACAAGCACCTAATTAGTCCAAACCCTTCCATGTCATAACAAATGCATCAAATTATGCCTTGGAAGCCATGCTTACATAGATGGATGACAACTAGTGTGCTAGCCAAAGCATTATGGATGCACAACTAAACTACACCACCATAAAAAAGGAATTGATGGCAGTGGTGTTTGCTCTAGAGAAGTTTAGGCATTATGTGCTTGGATACAAGCTGNTGTTTGCTCTAGAGAAGTTTAGGCATTATGTGCTTGGATACAAGCTATTTGTGCACATGGACCACAGTGCTATTTGCTTCTTGATGAACAAGCCAATGGTAAGCCCCCATGTCACATGGTGGCTAGTGATCTTGCAGGAATTCAATCTTACATTGGTAGATCAAAAAGGCACTGAGAATGTGGTTGTTGATTACTTGTATTGGTGGCAATGGGACAACAAAGAGGAAAAAAATCCACTATCTGATATGTTTCCTGATGAACTCCTCTTTGCTAGGGCTATAACTAAACAATTTTCCAATGAGACTAAATGGTATGATTCCATTCTCACCTATCTTCTCATCCAAGAGATGCCATAAGGGTTGGACCACCAGAAGAAATAGCAGTTTCTTCACCAGGTAAAACACTTCATGGAGATTAATGAACACCTCTACAAGGTGTGTGCCAATGGCCTAGTTTGTTGGTATGTCCCTAATGCCAATTAACTATGTGTTTTCCAAGATACTCATGAAGGTCCTTGTGGAGGACACTATGTTGGAAGATGCACGACCATTAAAATCTTGATGGCAAGTACTATTGCCAAAAAATATTTAGGATTGCTCACCATTACATTCGCTCTTATGAATGATGCCAACAAGATGGTGGAATAACTGCTCAAATGGAGGGACCTCAGTAATGGATTCAACCACTGGAACCCTTTGACATATGAGGTATTGATTTCATGGGTTCCATCATGCCCATGTCAAATGGAAAGGCGTACATCATAGTTGTTGTTGACTATTATACAAAATGGGTATAATTTTTAGTTGTCATCAACTGTACATCTTTTACTACTTCTTAGTTTGTACAAAAAAATGTTGTAAATATGTTTGGTATGCCATGTGCATTAATTTCTAATAATGAAACTCACTTTACAAGCACTACTTTTTGGAAGCTCATGCAATGCTTGGGGGTTGAACATAAACTCATAGTATCCTACTACCCCCAAGCCAATGGTCAAGCTGAGGTTACCAATAGGGAAATCACAAGGATTCTAATAAGAACCATTAGTAAATATAGGAAATATTGGAGCACAAAACTCAACGATGTCCTTTGGGCCTACCACTCAACATGTAAACTTCCTATAGGCTATTCTCCCTATAAGCTTATGTATGGGAGATTATCAACACTTCCTATTCAATCGAAGCTCCGTACACTTTCAACAACCTATGACCTCGACCTTGACTTGAGTCTACCACAAAAAGAAAGACTAATGAATCTCAACTTACTAGATGAAAATCAATTGGTGGCCCTATCATCTAATGAGCTACACAGGGCCTACAACAAAAAGCATCATGACCTTAAAATTAGAAAAGTCAAATTTCAATTAAGAGATAAGGTTTTGTACTAGAACCCCACACACATACCTCAATGAACTAAGTTTCAAACATTGCATAAAGGACCTTACAACATTTACAAAAATTTTCCTTCTAGGGCCATGATGACCTACAAACCTAAGAGCCCAGAAAAGAAACAATTGGTCAGCATCCAACAAATCAAACCTTTCCATGAGCATAAGCCATCTAATACAACAATCACCTCATCAGATAGACAACCATGCTCCATATCTTGGATCTTCTTCTTTCAACTTAGTTGTGGGGGAGATGGCCACCCATGCTAACCATATAAGTGGCTCCTTAGTTTTTCATCTTTTTGTTTTACATATTCTTTGGTTTACAACTTTTTGTTTTACACATTCTTTATTTTGCATCTTCTTATTTTCATGATTATTTATCTTTTCTAATTTTTGTTTTACACCATCATTAGTAAATTTTCTATTTCTTGAAAATTTTATACTTTCTTTTATATTTTATTTTATTTTACTTTGATGTGACTTTCTAACCTTTTGTTAATAAGTGTTAGGTATAGTGGTAATACGTTGTTTGATGATGGTATGCACTATTTTGTTATTTTATTGTTGGTGTATGGATTCTAGCTTTAAATTTTGTTATTGATGATTAGGACATGGTTCTTTTTCATGCAATAAGCAATGAGTCCACAACATCTACCCATCCACAAACTCTATGGTTTTCCTTGTTCTAGAAATGTGCAGTCCTTTTTTCATTAATGAAACTTTAACAAACTTATCACTTTGGTAGTTTCTAGAATTGGAAAGGATTCAAAGGTTTGAATAGGATGTGATTTCAAGGGGATTCAGTATTCTTCGTGCCTTTCTATTTGCCTAGGTGCATGTGTGTTTTCATGGATTTCTTACCATTTTGTGTCGACCAATAAAAGGAAGTTGAATAAGTCTTTGCATGGTGTGGTTTTCATCAAAAAAATGATGGGAATTCAAAGCACATCCCTTAGACAAAATAAATGCATGTTTCTTTGCATGGTGTGGTTTCCATTTCAAAAAAAAAAAATGAGAATTCAAAGCACATTCCTTAAACACAATAAATGGGCTACAAGCACTGGTTATGGGACTAGAAAGACATGTTACCCATGCTTGAAGGTCCTCTCTAACTAAGGCCCTTCATCACTTCCTACTTCTCTTTTCTTCTCTAATAAGAAATGGTGGTTGTTCTATGGGAGCACTCTTGTATCACAGGGGGATGGACTGGTTTTAGAATGGTGATGCAAAGTCACTGAATGTGGCTTGTTTTGGTCTGGACTAATGATGGATCTTATCAAGTCATTTAACCATAAAATTCACAAAGGACTTCATGTGACCTTAATCAGGAACTCCATTTCATTCTCTCTCATCCATCTATGCTTTCCATGTCTCACCTCACTGTTGGTTTCATGTTCTTGTTTGATGTCCTGGTTTGATGTGTTGAAATTCTTAGGTAGTTTCTTCCAGGTTTTTGTACTTAACCTTCCATAACCATTAATCATCCACGGGGCCCATGGACTCTTTGGTTTAAAGTTATTCAAGGGCATGAAAGGCTTATGCCTACTTTGGGGAGGACCCACTTGTATATCTTTTGGTTGAGTTAGTTAAGTTTTTTACCCTTAGACACTCTTCTAATTAAATTCTTTTGTTTACCTCATCAATGACATCCAATTGTGCACATCTTCATTTTTTAGTGAGCTTTCCTTTTCATTGTTGTGAATTATTACATCCTCTTCAAATATTTTCTTGTGTAGAAATTTTTCAAATTTAATGGACCACTTATCTATTTTACCCTATTTGTTAGCCTTCCTGTTAACACTACTAAAGGAATCAATCTGCCACAATCACAACCTAGCCAAATGTAACCACCAATGAGATAAGGCATTTAACAACTATGTGTTACACATTGCATACTAATTCATGATTCTATTGTGATTGCAGTGGAAAGCATGGACTGGAAGCAAGACTATTTTCACCAAGGATAATATGGTAGTACCACACAATGAGGACTGTTCATGATAATGGGATCTTCTCTCTCACTCTTCAGCTACCAAGAGGTGTTGGATGTTAGTTTTATCCAAGGTGTTCACTTATCATGAACATCCAATTTTGTAAAGATTGTAACTTCATACACTTGGGCACTCAAAGTTTGTTGGAGCCTCAATGTCAAGTATCCAATGTCAGAGCCAAGATGTGATGTTGGATATCCGATGTCGTAAGGTATATGCCAACCTATAAATATAGCACTTGGGCTCACAATTTTCATATCAATTTTTGTCATAGTTAGTGAAGCTCTTGTAGTTTGTTTCCTCTAGAGTTAGAATATTTTCTGAGTGCCTGCAGCAGGAGTTTGAGTGTGTACGGATCTTTGTTCAAACATTGATGTACCTAAGCGCAGCAATGTGACAGAAATAAAAATGAACTCTTGATAATCCTTGCAGCACTAAGAATAGATTAATGCTTCCTTTAATGCACTTTACTTTAATGCATTTAAATTAAGCAATTAATTTCTAGTTGTTAATTAACACAAGCACGACCACTTTGAGCATACATATAGTGCTTGGTAACCTAGCAATGCTTAACATTTCGTAGCCCAGCAACATTATATGTGTTTAGGAAAGTGGGATGGATACTTGTGTTAGACTAGCTAGGCAATAGATAAATTAGATCCTAAATTACTGTACCTTTCATTATTGTTATAGGCAATTAAACTTATAAAACATAAAATGATAAAAATCATGTACCTCAATTACACTTAAACCATATCCTTGAGCTTCACAAGTGTAGTTGGGAAGACAACGAACATTCTTAATGTGCATTTCACTTCCTAGAGGAACTAGTGCACTGGAGAACTATAGGTCCACGAAATTCGACCGGATCACGAGTGAACCCCTTAGTGATTCATATGGTTGGGCGTAGGGGTACCTCGCCGCTCATCACATATCTTATTCTCAATTTTTTTGACAACCCAAGAAATCCCATTGCATGATCATCCCATTCAAACCTTGCATAGTACACAATTAATATTGAAGTTAAAATAAATGTTAAAATTAAAAATAGTCATAGGTGGAAAAACATGGAAATACACTAAAAAATCACGATGGTGAAAAATAACAGAAAAATTTAAATCATAATAAGTTTTGAATTCACAACCTTTCTTTTGTAATTTAGAGGTTTTACCATCAAATCATTTATTATATTAAAAGCATATTTCATTTTTAAATTATATTTAAATAATATTATGGATCCTATTATTACTTGGGCAATGTTGCAAGGTAGTGGTAGGATTGTTTAAAAAAGTGATGCTAGGAACCTATGAATAGAATTTTCATTATTGTTTTGTGAGAGAGGGTCTTTGCATTATAATCAAAAGTCTAAATGTTGGGGGCTAGATAGTGTGCCCAAAACCTTCCAACATTTCCAATTTTGTCAAATTGTGTATGTTAAACTAAAATCCATTTGCATGTGTCTTAAAATTTTCTTACGTAAAAGACCATTTTGCTTTAACATTGCATTTTCATGGGAATTCCTTATAATATATGAAAACTTTTATCTCTTATCTCTTATGTCACTCTAGGATAGTCTCTAATTTCAAGTCAAAGCACTTGTCAAAGCATCATTATAGGATATTATGGCTTAAAGAATACTTTGTGTAGCCCGAATATGAGAAGATATGCTAGAGGAGATCACATGGAATTCAATCTACTCACAATCATATAGCCAACACAATACTTTTAAAAGAATTATACATAAATATAATGATGTCTTTAAGTGTGATTTGAAAGGGCAACCTATTAATTGAAGTGATTAGCTTATAACATCATAAATATCAATCTTGATGCAATTCATTTAATGTATAATGAAACTTATATACAAATGAAATGAAATGTAGCATTTATTGTAATGAAGTTGCCTCCTAATAAGGTTATTTGTATTAATGTAGGATTTTGTAGCAATGACATGATCCAAGTAAATCAAATTTATGATTAGAGTATTTTGATCCATGCTTTCAGTACATTGAAATTTACATGTATGATTTTTCCATACTTTTGAATAACTCGACATATGAGCAAAACCTGCACCCTACAATATCCAACGAAGACCTAGAATTTAATCATACGTTTTAAAAAGAATATTCCAATTTCAAATTTTTATTGGAAACTGACCGGACAGATGCCGTTGGGACTTCAAAGGCAGAAACAAAACCAAGACCGAAACAGATTTACGTTGAAAGGAAGCGTTGTCTATAAATGATGAACAGAATCCAATTCAGCAAAAATTCAATTGTGATATCATATATGTATTGTCTGCGTGCGCGCTGTATCTATGCGATTTGCGATCCCAATTTCTGAATTGTGAGAAATCAAGCAAGCACTGCTATTGTTCTTGACCGTGAATTCTGTATCAGTGGCGTATCACATCGGGTACTATTGTTCTTGGTCTTGCATTCTCTGTATCTGTGTTGTATCAGATCCGGTGTTTTCTTGTTCTTGGTGTTGAGCTTGCCTACTGTTACATTATACTCGGCAACAATGCTGTGGCGCATTCTCACCATTGTTGGCGCAGGTGCCAGAGCTTCTGCCATTATCCTCAACTGGCAGAGGAGAAGACACCGAGCCAGAGGTACCAAGAAGCTCAACTGGAAGCGTTCTTCATCCATGGAAGTGGAGCTACAAGTCTTCCCACCTCCAGAACCGCAAGCACATGATTATGAGTATGTTCATCCTTATGATGTTGATGAGGAGAGTTCTTCTTCTTTGGTAGATTCCCAACTTGGGTTTGAGTCTCTTTCTGCGATGACTACTAATGAAGAAAAAAATGATACATTGGCCCAAGAATCTGAAGTTAAGTCTCCAGAGCTGAGGAATGAAACTGATCATCACCAGAATTCTTGCGGCTGTAATGGTACGTGTGCATCTTTGGCAGATATTCAGATTCAGAGCCAGAGCCAGTCTTCTGCTTTTGCTGAAATTTTGCTGCCAGAAGAGAATTTGCAAGATGTTGCAGAACTGAAGGCTAACTGCAGCGAAGAAGATGAGGCCATATACCTGCTGAGCCCACCCCAGAACAACAAAAGCTCAGGTATGCATATTAATCTCCAATCAGTGAAAACTTCTTGCGTAGAATCTCCTGGTAAATTTGAACAAGTATCAGGAAATTATGCAGAGCAAGAAGAGTTTAGAAAACAATGTGTTGCTCAAGAATTGGGTCAGACGTTGGAGTATGGCCAATCTGGTTCTACTGCAGAACAAAAATTGGAGAATGAAATAGTAGAAGCAGAAAAGCCGTATGTAGCAAAAGAGTTCAAAGAAGAAAAGGAAATAATGGAAAATGAATTTTCAGAATTAGGAATGGCTCTTGCAGAGGAAAAAGAAAAGCTGTATGCAGCAAAAGAGCTCAAAGAAGGGGAAGAAGGAGAAAGTTCTTTAAAGTCATTTACTTGCATGTCCAACTTTAGTGAGTTCTTCTGTCGTGGATTTGCTGCTGCAGGTGCTAGAGCTACTGCCACTATCCTCAAATGGCAAGGGAGAAGAAACCGAACCACCAAGAAGCTCAGCTACAAACATTCTTCATTCATGGAAGTGGAAATGCAAGTCTACCCACCACCACAACCACAGGTACATGATTATGATCATCATCATGAGGAAGAGGACTCTTCTTCATTCATAGATTCTCAGCTTGGGTATGAGTCTTTTTGTGCAATGGCTACTCTTGAAGAAGAACATGATGCATTAGCTGAAGAATCTGAAATTAAGTTTAAGGAACTGGACAATGAAACTGAGCATAATAAAAGCTGTTGTGGTTATCATGGTAGTTGTGCATCTGTGGCAGATGTTGACGCTGACAGCCAGAGCCAGTCTTCTACGTTTGCTGAAATTTTGCTGCCAAGAGAGAACTTAGAATATGTTGCAGAGATGGAGGCTAATGACAGCGAAGAAAATGGGACGAACCCAACTCAGAAGAACATCTCAGACATGTATGTTCTTGAACCAGTGAACAATGGTTGCTCAGATCTTGGTACTTTGGATGATGCTCATTTTGAGATAAAGTTAGACAGCATATATGAAAGTGAAGCTGATGAAATGGAATCCATAAGTACTGATGCCATAACGAAAACAGAGGAGAGAGTAGACAGTTACAGAGAAGAAAAAGACATCAAATTTGAAGATGGTAACAAGGGAATTGAATCTGAGGAGAAAGATAAGGTGGGAGTCTCTTCATTTTCTGGTCTAGAGGAAGTCAGTGTAATACCCGATTCCTCATGTTTTGGTGTAAAGAAACATCCTCATCAAAATCATGCTGATGCATTTACTTTTTCAGAATCTCCAATGAAGATTAGCAGCAATGAAATTATGGAGGAAGAATCGAAAAATGAAGCTTCCGAAGTAAAAATGCCTCGTACAGAACAAGAATTGGAGCAAGAAATAGCAGAAGCAGTAAAAGCAACTGCAAAACATGAAAGGGAAAAGGAATCTTCAGAAATAGGAAAGACTCTAGCGGAGGTGGAAGAATTGAAGGAAAACATTTCAAAAGCAGGCCCAGCTAGTGGGGATCAAAATTTCAAGGAAGAATTTGTGAAAGTAGACAAGCCTGATGCAACACAAGGGTTCGAAGAAGAATGTTTTGATGCAGACACGTTTAAGGAAGATGGGGAAAGTTCATTTATCTTTGGTGGGCAAGAGAATGTCGGTGCAAAATATTCATATTCATCTACCGAGTTCTTTTATCATGGGTTTCCTGTTAGGTCACATAGAAGCAGGGTCTCTGTAAGAAAATCTTATGCAGATACAAATCCAGCAATGCAGTACCGGCTTCTTCAAATGGAAATGCGTCATTTAACGGATTTGTTCCTGGCGACCCTTTTCACCAGCAGCAGCAATAAACCTCCAACCCCTCTACATTCTTGTGTATAATGCACTAAGGTTATATCAATGAATTTTGTGATTTTAATTTGTATTTGTAAAGCTGCAAAGTAACTATCATTTGTACTTGATCAACTGGTGTCAATGAATTTTTTCACCACCATAAATGAGGACATGAATTAACTTTTGTCACTGTCTTAACCCTTCATGGAGTCACGTGCAGAAATAATAAACCGTGACTCCATGAAAGGTTAAGACAGTGACAGTACGTCATTCATGTCCTCATTTATCGTGGTGTAATTTTTTGAAATCTCATTTTCTTTAATATCTCATTCTTATAAATTTGTTCGATATTTACTGTCCCAGGATATCATCAAATGCAGTAGGCTCGTCGTTTGCAAATGAATTCTGTCTCTTTTTTCCTTAAATTAATTAAAGATATAGATGTGTGTTTAAACAGGGAATAAGCACTATTGTTTATTTCCATTTATAAAAATGCAGAGACTCCATGAAGGGTTAAGACAGTAACAATAGGTCATTAGTGTAATTTTTTGAAATCTTATTTTCGTTAAATTTGTTCTACTGTTGCTGTTCCAGGATATCATCAAATGCAGCAGGGTAGCCGTTTGCAAATGAATTTTATCTGCTTTCTCTCTCTATATATATAACATAGAATGACTACTATTTTTTACTTCCTAGACGTAATGTTAACTGTAATGTTGAGTCCTGGATCCATCATGGGCTCATTTTTAGGATCTGTGAAACTAGCATCCACGGATCTATTGTTAAGTAAATACAGATGATAGTTTGTAGTTTCAACCAGTAATTTGATGATACCTCCTTTCATCTGATATTTTTGACATTTTAAAACACACGTTCTTCCTGCATGCCTATAGTATTATTCCGAGAAAATAATTAATTTTCTACCAGTTTTGATCAATTATAATTTGTCATTTTTGTTTCTTTTTATAACAGTTTTATATGGGATGAGTGTGCTTCTAAAGTGATGGGAGTGTGCATTTCCTTGGGAACTTTAGATTGTGGTGTGTCCAAGAAAATAGTCAAAGAAAGAAAAATGATATTTGTTTTAAGAAGAGGTTCTAAATGCAATTGGTAAGCTTTTCACGCATGAAGTGAAGATGGTGGATCACTTTTCTAAGGCATTATAGTTCAGATATTTGCCTTACTCCATGTAAACACAGTATCTTATTTGAAACAATCTTTTAAAATAGCAGTTACATCATCAACTAAATTATCATTTTAGGGGAAAAAAATCAAATGTCTTAATTTATACATTGTTAGGGTTTTTTCTTGGAGCACATTGTTGAAATGTTGAATACCTGTAAATTGAAATGCATCAATATTGACTGTCAGAACATGATTCTGGCCACAAGTTGTCCTAATCTTTGTGTGGATCCTAATAGTGCGTTTCTGAGAAAAAATTTCTTGGCTTGGCTGGTCATCGCAAAATTCTGAGAAAAATCATTATTGGTCTAACAGAACACTTGGGGTTGGCACCCACAAGTTTCTGAGATGCTTTAATGAGCATCCTGGGATTTTTTACTTGTCTATTAAGAATTGACTAGTTACAGAGCTTCTCTGGCAGGGTTTTAGAGGTGGACAACTGGTGAAAGTTCATCCCTTGGTTGGTCTGAGAAAAATGTAAGTAGACCTAATGAGCTTTGGAGGAGTTGATTGAAAGTAAAGTCTATTCCAAAGAAAAGGCATTTGTTCAAACACAAAACACGGGTGTTCAGCATGATAACGCAACATTGAGTGGATGTTTGTTGTAGGTGAAAAATGGAAAGCCCGGAGTTTTGGAGATCAGAAATCCGAGTCTTGTTGTAGTATAACAAACACCTCTCAAATGGTGTGAAATGGATTACGGTATAGTGGGCATTACTGTAAAAATTAAATTTTTTTGAATTAGGCATTTCTTCACTGTGTTATTGCTCATAGGAAATAATCCTCAAATCTTTTGGCCCACTTTAACAAGTTAGCCCATGTTGATGGGGTAGAGGCACCAAGATGATATTAGGAGAGATCTTAGTTATATACTAAACTTGTTAATTGTGATATGGAAAACATGAAGTAGTACCATACTATTCTAAAGATTGAGCTTTGTGTTCATGGTTGTGTCTATAATGCTACTTTGGCACATATTGTTTCTCTATTTGATTTTAGGTAGACTCGCTTGGATAATTCTAAAGTCCAATGTTTCATAAGGGTGTTGTACACATTCATTTTTATTTATTTCTCAATGTTGGAATGCTTGAATAATTTCAAGGTTGTCTTTCTATCATGAAATAAATGCAAAGATCTAACAATTAGTAGAGATGCACTAGGTATCCAAATTTGAGAAGATGCCTACCATCTTTTCAAGAAAGTTGCATTCACACTATGTCTCTACTATATTAGATGTTACATGAAATAAGTGAAAGGTATGATTGTAAGTGCATAGGTAGCCTAATATCATTCATTTACAGAAATGCACCTAATTTACCAACTATGGTTTAATGTTTACCATGTTTCATACAATATTAATATGGTTATTGAGTTTTTATTTCATTCTTGTGCATAGCCACTTGAAAAGAGGTTAGGTTTTCATTTACTCACTAGCCCTCCTCAAACCGCTCTTGACAAAATGAGCATTGAGCCTCTAGGTGAAGATAGATAACCTTGTATTGTTGGGATAAGCCTAGAATGATAATGATGGTGATTGAGTTTTTGTTTCATTAATTTCAATTTTTGTATGTGGTAATACTTGTACTTACCTTTACATTTTTATGATCTATGTGCTCAAAGTATATGTTACATTGGTAAGTTTTGCAATTAGAGAACTTGCTCATCTAAAGTGCAAGCTTGTTCTTTCTTCATTTGAAGATATCATTTTAACATTTTTATTTTTATTTTTATTTTATATATATTCAAACATGGGCATTTCATAAGTGAGTGTAGTATTCTCTTTGAAAACTATACTTATTCTTACCTCATTCCATTAAAATTATGACCAACAATAGATTATCACTCTTTATAAGAATATTTCAATCTTTTTGATTTGATCCATGTGTTAACTAGTGACTACTAATCATGGTACTATCAATAGAGTTGTTTAAGGAGGAAACATTCTTTGTAGTGATAATTTTAGATAGATGCTAAAATGTAAAATGTTGCTATAGAAAATGTCATATTTAACCAAATGTAGCCATCTTTCTAGGTTCTTGAATATACTCTAGAACTTAGTGCTCTTGGATAATGGATGTGAATTCTTTTTGTTACATACAAATAATCGAATGTACATATTTAGATGCAATGTTGAAAGGAATCAAGGGTGTAGTTTTAGAAGAACCTGTGTTTTTACAATTGCAAGGAAATGTTCAACATGTAATGCCATAAATGTAGAAAATGGTCAAAGTAATGAGCCCAAGGATTAGGGGATCCATTCCCATCTTCTATTAAGTATTGATTGTCACAAAGTCCTTAACAAGGTAATTGAAATAGTATGTTTTTAGTATTCATGCTCTAACTTTGTGTATATATGTGTTTATTTGTAAATGAAGACTATTCTTTAAATAGGTTCAGCTTGTGATAGAAATGAATAGAGTTACTGGTATTGATTTATCTAGAGACTTAATTGTTGGAAACATCTCTTCATTAATTTTTGATTTATTATTTTTTATACATTGCAAGTAAAATTATTTGAATGCATTTTTCTTCGTCAATTATATTGATTTATTATGAAGAGTATGTTTGTAACATGACATTTTTTCCACATTGGAATGGGTTAGAAGCCATGAACCTACACTTCCATTTGGAGGTGTTAAAAATAATTTTAATATGTTATCTTTAAATATGAAAACTCAGTGTTAGGCATTTTATATATAATTTTGCTTCCTAATTTACAAGCCTTTAAAACTGCAAGTTATAATTATTTCTACATGTGTTATGCTTTAACTTTGTTCAAGCAGATTCAAAATTACTTGGAAATTAAAGGTATGATAATTTTCATCTTAAAGGCTTGGCGAAGTTTGTTGCTTTATGGTTCTCAAGGGAAAATTTTAAAAGTTGTAAACATCCCAGGAAATATTCATTGTGATTTTATCATAGCTACTCTCTTATAAAGGTTTATAACCATAATTATAAACTTGTTAACTTTCAATGGCTTCAAGTTGAGGGTTGATGGGCATCCAATATTTCTGCTGAGTGTGCCAATTCAATAGTTGATTAATAGTTTTAGCAACAATTTATTTTTCCCTCTTATGTCAAGTTCTTGCAAACAAACATAAGTTTCTATCAATCAAAAGATTTGAAATGTTTAGTGTTGTTGAAAAATGTACTTCAGAAATGAATGTTGTGTGTGTTGGGTTTTATACCTTTTAGAGTAAGAAGGGAATAATTCTCATCATCTCTGACAATAAAAACATGAATAAACAACTTTATTTGACAAGGAGAAAAATAATTGTAATGTAAAGAATGCTAAGAGTTCCATGCTTTAATGTGGCTCTACAATTTGGAAATAATTCATTGCCATATTATTAAAAAATTAACTATATCCTAAATAAATATTAGAAATAGTGGAACCATGATCCATAAAGTTTCAACACTTTAGAACTGAGTTTTTAATAAAGTTGTAGTGCAAATACAAATAAATAAATAAGAGAATGTTATGATTACTTTAGTTTATGATGAGTGGTGAGGTACCCCTACACTCAACCATACAAATACGAGCGTTCACGCGCGATCCGGTCGAACTCTAAGGACTAAGTGCTTACACACCTTAATGGAACACTTAAGGTTAATCAATCGTTGTCTTCCCAAACTTACTTGTATTGTCACGGTTGTATGGTTAAGTAAGCTTGAGGTATATGATTTTTATATCTTTTATCTTTTTAATGTCTTATGCTGATAGGGGAAGGTGAAGAGAACTAAGTGACTAACTTTCATTAACTATTCACTAACTACGTTCTAATTGTTCCTAACACCAGTATCCGNGTGACTAACTTTCATTAACTATTCACTAACTACGTTCTAATTGTTCCTAACACCAGTATCCATTCCTACTTGCCGCACACATCCTGAACCAGTGCAATGTTGTTGGGATTACCAAACACTAATCGTTACTGGGTTACCAAGCGCTACACACATGCTCGAAGCGGTCATACTAAGTGTACTTAACTAGGAGAGTCAAGGGTTGAGAGAGATTAATTAACTAGGAAAGAATTTAAACATTCAACAATAATTAATTACTATTTAGCTTAGTCCATATGATGCAAGGTTTATCATAAAGTTCGTCTTTATTGTCATACACAAATGTGTGCTTAGGTAGAATTTGCTTGAATAAAAATCCATTCACTTTAAGACTCCTACTACGGGCACATGGGAATTATTCAAACTCTGGAATGGTAAAACTGTAAGATTTTAGCTAAGGGTCTAAGTCTAAGTGCCTAAAACAAGGGAAGCTGCCTCTTATTTATAGATAATAAGATGGGATGCGATATCACGTATGCGATATCATGTACATGATATCGCGGCTCATCATACCCCCATGACTGAATAAAAACTCATCCTCGAGTTCCTTACAAAATATTGAGAAGGTATGGGATTATTGACTTGAATGACACTAATGGTGAATGGGGTGACACGTGAACAGATCATCATTACAATACATGACAATATTAGTGTTCATGACCATAAGAGTGAACACTATACACATTTGACATAAGGCCTTATTTGGAAGCTGAGAGAGAAGAGAGAGAGAGAGAAGAAAAAGAAGATGTGTTGTTGTTGATACCAAAATTTCACTTTTCGTTGTCCATCCATAACCGCACCATCAATCTTGTTCCTTTGCATGACTATTCCAGCACCAGCCCATCCTAAGTGTTTCCTCCAGCTCCATTCCATTGTTGTATGATTGCCATCTACACACACAACATTGTCTCATATTAGCAAGGATAACTAAATCACAATGTAATTGATACCTTGGTTCAGTGTGCGATCCATTGGCTGAGTTGTAATATGGCTAGTACGGATTCTAGAGATATAACACGGGTGACTACCCAAGGTGTAGGGGTTAGGAGAAAATTGAAAAAATTGGAACAGGATCCCCTTGACTAAGAGCGAACCTCTGGTAGTGATAGAATGGAAAAATATAAGGGATAAGAAAGATGGAGAAAAAGAAACAATGGCAATGTCGATAAAATGGATGTCAGAGGTGGAAATGAACAAAATAAATGTTGATTGTGGAAATGTTTAAGGGAAGGAAGTTAATTGATCCACCAAGTAGGAATGCCAGTGGGTCCTCCCCAAAGCAGGCTTATGCCCTTAATGCCCTGACAATCCCACATTCAAAGAGTTCGTAGGCTCTGAAAATGTCATTTGGAAGAAAAAGTTAAAGTCTTAACCCTAAGAGTTTACCAAAAAGAAAATAATTCATCAACCAAAATATAGACTATTGATACAACCGGCAATGAGGTGGAAAAATGGAGAAAGAATAGGAGAAGAGAATGGAATGGAGTCCCAAGAACATGGTGGTGTACAGCCCCTTGTGTATTTATGCTTAATGTGACTTAGTAGATCTCATTCGAAATCCAGCCTTAAACAATCCACATTCAATGACTTCGCATTAATACACTTGGCCAATCCATCCACTTAAAGTAGCAAGAATGCTTCCGCCAAAGAGTCACCACCATTCCAAGGAAATAAGAAAAAGAAAAGTAGGAAGTGAGAGAGGGCCTTAGTTAGAGGGAACATATTTTTTTAGTTCAATAACCAGTGCTTGTAGCCCATAGGGTTATTTTTTCTAAGGGGTGTGCTTGAATTCTCACTTTTTTCACTTTTTTTTTTTTGCGTGAGAACCACACCATGGAAAGACTTATTATTTTTATTAGCTCGACTTCCCAATAATGGAGCAACGTTGGAATGGTAAGGAAAACCCAATAAGAAAACATTCAAGCACCCAAGAGAATGGGCAGCACAAATGCATCAAATCCCCTTGAAGTCACACCTTTTTCAGGCCTTGAGTCCTTTCTCAGTTTGAGAACTGCTCAGTCACCAATTCATTGATAGTTCTATTATTAAGAAAGGGACTGTACATTTCCAAGCCAAGAGAGACCATAAAAATTTATGAATGCATGGATGACATGGACTCATTACCTGTTATATCAAAAGAACCATACCTTAGTATCAACATTATAACTCAAAAATAAAAACCAAACATTGGCAATCAATATAATACAGTTCATACCACCATCAGTAGCACTTATTAGGTGACGAACCTAACAAAATAAATAAACACACAAAGAAATGAAAGAGTATAAATGATGTTGCAAAACAAAAACAAGAAAATTTAAAGAAATTTGTAAAAGAAATGTATAAAACAAAAACTTAAAAAGGAACTAAGGGCCTCAAATGATCAGCAGAGGTGGTCATCTCCCCCATGACTAAGTTGGAAGGGGGAGATCTGAAATAATGAGTGGGGTCATCCCTTCTCAGAGGTATTATGTGCATTGGTTGTTCTAAGTTCATGGAAGGGTTTGGTCTGTTGCACATTGACTAGTAATCTCTTATCAGGGCTCTCAGGTTTGTATATGGTCATGGCTCCTGAAAAAAAGGTTGTATGAATAATGTAAGGTCCTTCCCACAGTGTTTGAAATTTTGTGCATTGTGGAACATGTGTGGGGTTCTAGTAGAGAACCTTATCTCCTGGTTGATAATTAACCTTTCGAATTTTTAAGTCATGACATTGCTTGTTATATGTCTTGTGCAACTCATTTGATGATAGGGCAGCTAATCGATTTTCATCTAGCATGTTTAAAGTTGCCAAACTTTGTTTGTGTGCTAGATCAAGGTCGAGGTGGAGGTCACAAGCCATGGATAGTGTACGGAGCTCAACTTTAATCGAAAGCTTTGGAAGTTTTCTGTACACTAGCTCATAGGGAGAGTAGCCTATAGGGAGTTTCCAAGTGGAGCAGTATGCCCAAAGAGCATCAATTCAGTTTAGTGCTCCAATCTCACCTATACTAGCTAATTGTCCTTGTCAATATTTTAGTGATCTCCCTGTTAGTGACCTCGGC
>MNCI01038211.1:102143-167193 GCA_015680685.1 Gnetum montanum | reverse complement strand
ATTTTTGGTCATCTAACTATGTAAGTACGAATCCTAAGGCATAATTGGACGCATCAGTCATTATATGGAATAGTCTGGCCAATCAAGAGCTTGTAGAATAGGAGTTTCTACAAGCTTTTGTTTCAAATTTTGGAATGCTCATTCACATTCCCTAGTCCATTTGAATGGTACATCCTTCTTTGTTAGTTCTACCAACGGTTTGACAATCTTGGAGAAGTTCTCAATGAACCTCCTATAATAGCCAGTGTGTCCAAGGAATGACCGAATGTCTTTGATAGTTTCCGGTTGACGGGTGATTCCTTAGATGACCGTAACTTTATCTAGGTCTACCTCTATTCCTGAATGTGAAATCTTATGCCCAAGTACTATGCCTTCTTGGACCATCAAATGGCTTTTCTGCCAATTGAGCCTTAAGTTGGTTTCTATGCATCTTTTCAGTACTTTCTCTAATCGGTCCAAGGCTTGATCAAAACTTGTTCCATAAGTGGAGAAGTCGTCCATAAAGACTTCCACTCCATTTCCTATCTGTTGTTGGAATATGCTTAGAACTAGGCATTGAAACGTGGCAAGAGCATTGCACAAGCCAAATAGCATTTGTTTATATGCAAACATTCTCCAAGGACTGGTGAATGTTGTTTTGGCTTGATCTTCTGGGGCTATCCGTATTTGGTTGTATCCACTATAGCCATCCAGAAAACTATAATAGCAATGCCTTGCTATGGTATCTAAGACTTGGTCAACGAATGGCAATGAAAAGTGATCCTTAAATGTTGTCATGCTTAGCAACCTAAAATCTATACACACCCTCCATTTTCCTTCTTTTTTAGGCACGATCACCATAGGGCTAACCCATTCACTATCAGTAATAGGATATATGAACCTAGCCTTAAGAAGCTGTTCTATTTCTTCTTCTACTATTTGCTTCAATTTTGGGTTCAATCGTCTCTGCAGTTGTTTTCGAGGTTTCATGGAGGGGTCAGTGTAAATCCTATGCTGGTATATTCTAGGATCTATTCCAGTTAACTAGGGGTATGACCAGGAAAAGGCTTTTGATCACTTTTTTATCAATTTCAGCAATCTTTCTTTTTGTTTGGAAACAAGTCTTGCGTTGATGATCACTGATTTTCCATTTTCGAGGGTCATATACTCCAGACCGGTGGGTAATGGTTTCAAATCTAGGGGCTCTTATTTAAATCTCTCATAAATTTCCAACTTCCCCCAGTTGATGTTTTCAAGGTTAAGGCTTGGAAGTTGGTAATGAACTTGCTCTAGTGTATCTATGCTTTCAATGTAAGCACTAGTTATTCCCTTAATTAGTTCCATGCACATTAGTGAGTTGCTCTCTTGATCAGCCATCAGCCACTGGGTGTCTTCTTGTTGTGTGGCTGCTGCATATAGGCACTTTTGTATATTGATGTCTTGTACACATCGATTTCATGCAAGAAATGCTAAACTTTGCATAACCCATGATCTTTGCATGCAATGGCACCCTGAATCACTGTATGCGATGCATGGAACTTTCTTCTTCTCGATCTTTCCAAAAGTGTTCTTCTTGGATATTTCTAGGGAAAGATCGTGGATTCCTAGGCATGCATCTATAGTACTTAGCCACGCTCTTCCCATTATTATTGGAAAGTCCCCTTTACCGTTGTTCACTTGTATCACTAGGAAATCAGCTGGATACGACCATCCACACACCGTGATAATGATGTCCTCCACCAATCCCAAGGGGACAGTGATGGACTGGTCGGCCAACTCTAGTCGAATATTACTCTTCCTTAATGGAGGCAGGTTCTAGGCTTTGTACATCTCTTGTGATATTAGGTTGACTCTGGAACCTGAGTCCAAAAGAGCTTTACATGGTTCATTCCCAGTGACTTGGAGATAGATTAGAGGGCTTCCAAGATCAAGGAATTTTCTAGGAAGGTGGCCCACCTTAATCCAGTCAGTAACGGCATGTGTTAACATAACTGTATGCATTGACCTCGGTGTTTGGTTTGAAAGAAGCCCTAAAGCCTTAATTGATGGAGAGGCATTCAAAGGCTCAACCGCTTGTAGCTGTGAGGTCTTGGTTAGACTATTGGTTCTGAAGAAAGGTCTTTTCTTCATAAGGTTGTCGGAACCAACTGTGGGTTGAGGATTCACAGCCCTCGTGACATTGCATTGTTGCGGTTGAGTGGGGAGTTCCCCCTGCATTGCTGGAGCAGGTGGTAATGGAGCTATCGGTGTGAGAGTCGTTGATGGATTTGGAGGATGGTATGTCTGTGGGTTATCTCCCCTAGGATAAGGAGTCCTATAATACTCCTGAGCTTGGTAGTGACGCAGTGGTGTCACATGACCAACAAAGTCACGTGGAGAGATTGCCTGCTGCACGTAGTAGCCATATGGATCCGGTTGCCGATAGGGGTATTTTTGCCTTGGTGGTGGCATCCCCCATGACTGTGGGTATTTCCACTATTGGTGCTACTCAACAAGTTATGGTGGAGTTCCACCTGGATAATATGTTAAAGGTTGGTGGAACTTCCTTGGGCTACCTTGGGGATAAGGTAACCGTCGAGGTGCTTGCCATTTGTTAAGTCATGGGTTGAGTTTGTACACCCCATACTCTTGTAGATGTGAGATTACTGGGCAACATCCCTTAGGATGGTCGTATTGGCATATCTCACATCCACCATCATTGTCTGTATCAGAATCCACAACCTCTTCANCATCCACCATCATTGTCTGTATCAGAATCCACAACCTCTTCGATGACGGCCATTTTACCCTTACCTTTGTTATGTGCATGGTCCACTTCTCTCTTTTTCTTTTTGTCATAGTCACTACCTTGCTCCCTAGAATCCTCTATGATTTTAAGAACAGTTTCAAACCTACTATCTAGGGAGTCCCACATCTGGTCTACCTTTGCTGATACTTTGGTTGTTAACTTTTGAAGTGGCAAGGTTTTCCTATTCACCATCTCTTCATGTGGTGACTCTTCCTCCTCCTCATAGAATCTCACTCCCCTTTTTTGGAGGGAAGGATCTCGGTTGTACTCTTCCACACTTTCTTTCTTGCGTAGTTCACCTTCTTCTTTGGCTACTTGCTCTAGCAATCTATGAACCTGATGAGACCTAAGCTCTGATAATCTCCCTTGGCCATACGTTCCAAGGGTTCTCCTTGTTTCATGCCTAAGTCCATCCACGAGATGGCGTAGTTGATCCTGCTGTGAGTAACCATGGCTCGGGCAATAATGTAATAGTGCATAATAATGGCCCATGGCAGCATCCAAGCATTCATGATTTTCTTGATTCCATCCTTGGATTTTATTTTGCAGGTTAGACACTCGGGAGTACGTTTGGTACTTATCATTAAACAGTTCTAGCATTGTACTACACCTCTGAATGGATTCCAGTTCTAAGGACTGGTACTAGCTTTCCACTTCTTTCACTAGTATCCTTAGGAAAAACTTTAGTTTTTTACATTTGTTTTCTATGTTCTACAAGGAACATGCATCATGGAATGCTTGTAGGTGATTTTTATGATCAGCGTTATATCCCCCCTCAAACCGTGGGATGTTATTCATGTCTAACCTCTTGATCCTACTATATTTTTGATGCTTTGTGGGAACTCTTATGGCCTCTATTATATCCAACATGCTTCTGGTTGTGAGTAGGGGTTCTTTGTGGTCATCTCATTCATAGTGTCTATGATGTCTACGTGGTTCTGTACTCTCCCTTCTTCTATGTTGTGATTCCCTAGAGTGCCCTCATCCTTGTTCTTGACTGTCTCGTTGATGTTTTTCACTCTGTTTACCTTTATCCTCATAGTTAGGTTCCTTATGACTGTGTCCTGACACTGAAGGAGAGGGTGAATGTGATGATGAAGGTGAATAAGAAGGAGAACCATCACCATGATGATGTTTTCTACCTTCTCTTCGGTGGTCTCGACCCCGATCGTGATTACGATCAGAATGCTCATCCTTATCATGTATTTGTGTTCCCTCGTTAAACACTTCGTGTTCTTGGGGATCAGAACCAGGGTTTTGAACCATGGAGTGTGATACACCACCTCCTAACCATTGTTAGGAGGGGAACATCATTGGGTGGAAAACCTGTTAAAATAGGTTCACCACCCTTAATTTTGCTCAAGACATGTAGAGCATTATGGGATCATTTACCCTTCAAGGATGTATGATATCTCTCCTATTGCAAGTCCCTTTGATGTTTCACTTATGTGGGATGGTAGTCCCTTATGTCATGATCGCAACAACATATTCTATGTATAACTGTGACATGCCTATTCGTGTAAGAGCACAAAGGAGCATGTTGTGGACTGATTGGTCTGGAGGCAACACTATGTTACCCTCCAAGTCTCTCCAACGCAGTTGTTCATCTTGATGGAGAATAAAGGTAAACTTAGGTACATACTCATCATGATGAATATATACCACATGGAACTGTTGAGGAACTGGCAGATCTTGGTTACATGTGTTATGCTGCTGACTATCTCTTGTCTTAGTCCTAGGCGGTGAAGTGCTTTTGTGGGAAGAAGAAGACATTTTTGTCTTGTTCAGTGTGCTATTTACCATTGTCTTATCTTTTCTTGATTAACCCTAAAGGTTTGTTCTAGCGTCCCAACGATATGAATGATCTCCTATGTTCTACATAGTGCACAAACAACTAAGTCCTTAGCAACGGTGCCAATGATGAGTGGCGAGGTACCCCTACACTCAACCATACGAATAAGAGCATTCATGTGTGATCTGGTCAAACTCCAAGGACTAAGTTCTTATGTGCCTTAATGGAACACTTAAGGTTAATCAACTGTTGTCTTCCCAAACTTACTTGTATTGTCATAATTGTATGGTTAAGTAAGCTTGAGGTATATGATTTTTATATCTTTTATCTTTTTAATGTCTTATGCTAATAGGGGAAGGTGAAGAGAACTAAGTGACTAACTTTCATTAACTATTCACTAACTACGTTCTAATTTTTCCTAACACCAGTATCTGTTCCCACTTGCTGCACACATCTTGAACCAGTGCAACCCTGCTGGGATTACCAAAAGCTAATCGTTACTAGGTTACCAAGCGCTACACACATGCTCGAAGCGGTCGTATTGAGTGTACTTAACTAGGAGAGTCAAGGGTTGAGAGAGATTAATTAACTAGGAAAGAATTTAAACATTCAATAATAATTAATTACTATTTAGCTTAGTCCATATGCTACAAGGTTTATCATAAAGTTTGTCTTTATTGCTGTACAAAAATGTGTGCTCAGGTACAATTTGCTCGAATAAAGATCCGTTCACTTTAAGACTCCTACTATAGGCACATGGGAATTATTCTAACTCTGGAATGGTAAAACTGCAAGAGTTTAGCTAAGGGTCTAAGTCTAAGTGCCTAAAACAAGGGAAGCTACCTCTTATTTATAGATAATAAGATGGGACGCGATATTGCGACTCATCAGTTAGATACAAAAAGGTGCAATGTTAGCATGTCACTAGTAATAGCATAGAATGTAGACAATATCATTTATTTTTAGTTTTATATGCCTATCTTTGATCCTTTATAATGAATCAAAAACTCTGAATTACATGCAACTACTTTAATGATCTAGAAGTATTCTGAACTATAGCAAAATTAGAGATGAAAGCCACATGCATAACTAATAGTCTAATACCAAATCTTATAAGTCAAATCAATGGAATATTAATTTAATGTATTTAGTGAGTGTAATTTTTAAAATTGAATATATTAATTATATATGTTCTACCATAGTTTATAAGTTTGTTAAAGTACAATGTTGGCTATATATCTTGGAGTATACTTACAGTCATTCTTTCGAGTTACCACATCCTTCCCCTTCTTTTTCTAGAAAATTTGAAAAATCAATCAAACAATCATAAATATTTATAATAAATAACACTAGAAAAATTTAAAAAAATTGGTGAAATTGAATATAAAATTAATCTTTTAAAAAATACTCATTTCATGGATTTGAACCACAAATTTCTTTGGATTACTACTACTATTATTCTTTAAATTCAATTTTATATTTTTTTGACATGGTAGAAATCACTTTTAATCTTTAATTAAGTGTGTAAAGAATATATAATTAGAAAATTATAACATATCCAATTTTAAATTAGTTTTATATTTCATTTGTAATTACATATATTTTTTACAATTAATTGCAAATTTCTCAAACTATGTTTTACACTACTCTATTATTAAATAAAATATAGAAAACTACAAATTAATATTTTGTGATATGAAATCTTTTGCAAGCTATGAAAGCTTGTAATAAAATTTAGATTTCCTTACTAACATGTGATCTTTTAAATTTGGAAGGAAAGAGACTAAAAGACTTTTGAAAATATAGTAATTAATCCAAACTTTTGAAAACATAAAAAACAATCTAGATAGAGTATGGTGGTTAGTAGTAAAAAAAATATTAGATGGAGAATGTGAGTTCATAGGTCTTTGAGTCTTACATAATTAAAATTTTTATTTCTAAGGCTAGGATTAGATTAACACCTTAATATGATTATTTTGTTATTTAGAAGTTTGATACTCTCATCTTCTATCATTAAGATTTGAAGAGTAATCTCATTGTACTCCAAAACTTATTTTATTAATATAATTCTTTAAGGAATTCAACTTTGAAAGATATTAGTCAACTTTAACCTAATACAACTTGTTCCAATTATTATATTTTTAGGACAATGGAAATAAGATCTCTTTTAGCTTCTAAGAACTACCAGCCTTGCATAAAAAATCACCTAGAAAATTTAACCACAACTAGAATTAGAAGTGATGACTTACTCATGGTTTTTAAGACCACAAGTAGTAGTAGACTCATGCTTGCCCACAATGCCTAACTACAGGTCATGGTCAAGTCATGATCTATTAGGATACTAAAAACACTAACCATTGGTCATGGTTGGATTGTCGCCTATTGATCATAGGTAATGATGGAGTCATGAAGGTCTAACCACAGGTCATGTTTAGGTTGTGATGTTGGTATAGATTTATTACCTTCTACCTTCGCCTTTAATTTATGAAGACCACAAGTCATGGTGATCTTGTACTAGCTTGATCATGAATTATGATAACCTATGAAGATGTTATGTTACTACTTCTAACTTTTATGTTAAAATAATATGGACCAGAGTCATAGGGACCTTATTCTATAATACCATGAGTTGTAGTGAGCTCATGGTCATTAAAAACAAGGGCATTTTAATTTTAAGTATACCACAAGTTAATCACAGGTGGTGGTCAGCTTGAGGTTTCATTAGAAAATAAGATTGCAAGCTGTAGTTTGAGATTTATGAGTATTTTGATGAGTCTAATGGAAAAGTCAGCTTGGGGATGATGTTTTAGCCTATGGAGTAATACAACATGGGCTAGAATCAAACTTCAAATATGTTTATTAACCACATGAGATGGATTCATATAGATAAATATTTTTGAGATAAACAAATAACTTTGCTTCATGCTTGATGATGAATAATGTAGTGGCAGTTTGTATGTCAATTGTAAGCCTTGTATCTAAGAAGTATTTTATGTGTCCTCTATTTATAGTCTAGCATGTTTGTTAGAGGTTCTTGGTCTTCCAAGATGTACCCTTACCTTCTAGGTCACACTCTGAGATTGTATGAATAATTCCAAGCTCTTTAGGATGATTCTAGCTTTACTTTGATATCCTAGGGTCCTTTACTTTGATATTCTAGCTTCTTTAGGTTCCAACTTGCACCTGGAATTTAAGTTGTAAAGTATGGCTTTAGGAAATGGTGTGCTGACTACCCTGCATCAGTACAAGGGCATTGATGCATTCCCCTGCTAGGCTTGATCTGGATAACTTTTTCTTGTGTGTGTCTGGGGCCAATTTGGATTACTTTGACAAGCCTCCATTAATTCCAAGGCACTGACGAACCTTTTTCATTTCTACTCAAAGACTATAAATACCCATGATGAGCTTTCATACTTAACAACTTCATTCTAGCATTTTCATTTTACTTTTGGCATTTTGTTTTGTATGAAGATTTCTTCCTTTATTGGGTAATTTGATTTTCTGTCTTGTCATGTGTGTGTTTTGAGTCATTGTTTTCATAAATGCAGCTAGACTCTATTAGAAGCTACCTTGCTTACATAGATTGAAACCATTTGGTTGATGTGGAGTCTAGTATTTGTGTGGTAAATAAAGTTTATAACTTTTTCTTGTTCTATCATTGATGCCTTAAATACTTAAAAAAAATTAAATATTAATAATAATAATAATATTTATTTGTATTAATATCTATTTTATTAAGTTGTAATTATTCATCCTTAGCTAAGGACATCATAACTATATGATACTATGTTAGGCTATTAAGGTTGTGACTACAAGCCATTGTTCTTACATTTCGTATGTGGTGTTTGATGAGTTTTGGATTGGCCACATCGACGAGGCCTCATTAACTAGGCCCCGTTGAGTGGGCTCTATTGACTAGGCCCTGTTGATGCATTATTTCATGTGTTGACATGGCCACATCAACGTAGGGTATATTTTTTCCTATAAATATGTGTCAACCCACCATGTTTGGGCATCATTCTATCATGGTTGTAGAAAAGCTCTTGCAATTTTTACATTTGACAGTTAGAATATTTTCCTGAGTGCCCATAGTAGGAGTCATTTAGTGTATGAATCTTTATTTGAGCACTATTGTACCTGAGTACGACAATGTGTGTGGTAATAAAGACGAGCTTTCTAATTAAACCTTGCAGCATTTTAGATCATTTAAATGTTTCCTTCATGCATTTAATGTTTTCAATTATTTATGCAATGTTTTTTAGTAATTAATTTAATTAAGTAATAAACAAGATAAGTTAAATAGCAATTAAGTAAACACATAAGTGTGACTAGTTCGAGCATGCATGTGATGTTTGGTAATCCCAGCAGCACTTAACACTTGGTAACCCAGCAATGTTATATGGGTTCAGGATGTGTACAACAAGTGGGACTAGATACTTATGTTAGGACTAGTTGAATAGTAGTTAGCCCATTAGATTAAAGTAGGTATTAAATTACTTTATTCTCTATCTTGTTTATTTTAATCACCAAAATCCTAAAATATAAAATGACAAAAATCATGTGCCTTAATTACACTTAAACCATACCCTTAAGTTTCACAAGTGTAGTTGGAAAGACAACAAACATCCTCAATGTAAAGTTTACTTTCTAGAGAACTAGTGGTTAGAAACTATGGAGTTCACAGAATTTGACTAGATCATGCTTGAATGCTTTGTGATTCGTATGGTTGGGCGTAGGGGTTAACCACTCATCATTGGCACTACTGCCTAGCACTCTTTTTGTTGAAACGTGCACTATCTAGGATTAGTGAACATCATTAATATCATTGGATGAACCCCAAGGTCAACATCACTCTCACATGTAATATAATTATATAAGCACATTGATATTTTATTTTTTTGTAAAATGCCATCTTCTCTCAAGCGTGATGATGTTAAACCACCAATTCCATAAGAGTGCAAGATGATATATAGTCATCCAAATGAGTATATGCCTAATTTCACCTTCATCCTACATCAAGATGAACAACTGCAATGGTGTGACATGGAAGGCAATATTGTAATGCCTCCTAACCAATTTGTGCCCGTGATGTTGCTTCAAAATCTTAAGAATTTAGGCATCCATGATCTTCAAGAGGACTATGTTATGCATGATTACGACTACTGGGATTACCATCTCACTGAAACACAACACTAGAGGAATTGACACCCAGAGAAGCAACGTGAGTTTGTGAAGGGGAAATGGTTCACAAATTCCTTGTTCTTGTTGAACCAAGATGACAATGAGGACCCTTTCTTTGGGGACTCTCAACATGAAAATTCTCCACCTCTTGTTACTAGTGTTGGGAGTGTAAACCTAAATCTACATTCCACTATCAATAAGCTAGGTTTAGGTAAATATTTCAGTCACAGAGAGGGCTCAAAGAAGCATCAAGATGATAAGAAACCTTATGAACATGATCATGAAAACTAAAGGGGAGTTGGAAGATACCATGGTGGTGACAGTCCTTTTCCCTCCTAACACTCTTCAACTACATCTTCTTCTTCCTCTTCTTCTGGTTCTAAAAAATTCCCTAGAAGGAACAAACATGATGGAGGTGAGCAGCAGGACAATAATTTTGATCGCCATGCCCACAATAATAAAAGGGGTAATAGAGGACATCATTGGCAACAACGAAATAATGATGATGAAGAGCCTTTTTTGGCAACTCAAAGCATGCTTAACATTGCAGAGGTAGTTAAGATCCCAACTAAGCATGTGAAAGATAGTCAAATAAAGTACTTAAACATGAATGATATTCCAATATTTGAGGGGGGATATAACTTTGATCCACAAAATCATCTACAAGCCTTTCATGATGCTTGCACCTTACAAAACATAGATAATGACTAGCAAAAATTGAAGCTATTCTCTTGGACACTCATTAAATAGGAAGAAGGCTAGTATTCGTTCTTGGAGCTGAAATCTATCCACAAATGAAGTACCATGCTAGAACTATTTAATGATAAATACCAGACATACTCCCGAGTGTCTAATCTGAGAAGGGAAATCCAAGGCTAGAAACATGGAACACATGAATCCTTGGATGCTATTATGGGTAGATATTATTCTCTCTTACACTGATGCCTTGGTCATGGTTACTCTTAGAGGGAACAACCTCGCCACATTATATATGGGCTCAAAGCAAAAAATAGAAGAACTCTTGGGGTTTATTCCCAAGGGAAACTATCCAAACTAAGAGCTCATTAGATTCAAAGGTTGATAAAGCAAGTAATAAAATAAGAAGGTGAGTTGCAGAAAAGGGAAAGTGCAAAAGAATATAATAAGGATCCTTTCATCAGGAAAAGCGAGGTCCAATTCTATGACAAGGAGGACTCACCACTCGACAAGGTGATGAATAAGAAAACCTTGCCCATCCAAAAATCTATTTCTAACATTTCGGTAGAGGTTGGTAAATTATGGAACTCTTTAGATGAAAAATTCCAAACTACTATGAAGATTTCTGAAGAATCCAAAGAGTAAAATAGTGATAGCAACTGTAGGTGGTAGAAAGAAGCTGAATGTGCCTACCAAAGGGATAAGGGCAAAGCTGTTGCAATAGAAGAAGTTATGAGGATAGACTCCAATGATGACGTTGGATGTGAAATTTCTCAATATGACCATCCTAAGGGATGTTGCCTTGTGGTATCACACTTACAAGAGTCTAGAATGTATGCACTGAATCTTTAACTACCATAGAGGCAAGCACACATATGATTGCCTTATCCTCAAGGCAATCTAAGGTAGTTCCACCAACAACAATAAGCTTACTATCCAAGTGGACCTCTACCACAATCGTATGAGCAATACCAGTAGTGACAACAACCATAGTCATGGGGAATGCCACCATCAAGATAGTAGTACCCTTACAAGCAATTGAATCCATATGGATACTATGTTCAGCAATCAATTTCTCCACGAAGCTCTACAAGTCACACCTCATTCCAACATTACTATTATCCTCTAGAGTACCATCAAACTCATTTGAGGGGATCACCCATTTCCATACCACCCTCTACATATGTTGGCACATATCCCTCCACCCTCAACCTAGTTACCTCCTACTCCATCCATGTAGGGTAAAATTCCCCGACATCCATAGCAATCAAATGGTATGAGGGCTATAAGTTTACAATTGGGCTTTCAGCCGAATGGTTCAAACAATTGATCTAGGAAATGATCATTTTTCCAACCTAATAGTCCTCCCAAACGCTCACAACCTAATGTGGCTAGCCATCCCATATCTCCAGTAACCTCATCCTCTACATCCAACACATTCAAAAGCCCTTCAAACCAAACACTGTCTCAAATCTTCATTATGATGTTAACTCATGTTGTCTTTGATTAGATCAAGACTAGTAACCTTCCCACAAAAATATCTAACCTTGGAAGTCCTCTTATTTACTTACAAATTTCTAGACAGGAGCCATGCAAAGCTCTTCTTGATTCTAGTTTTGGTGTCAATCTCATCTCCTATGACATGTACAAGGCTTGGAACCTACCACCTCTCAAGAAGAGTAACATCTGTTTGGAATTGGCATACTAGTTAATCACTATTCCTTTGGATTAGTGGAGGACATTGTAACCATAGTTTTTGGGTGGTCCTATCCTGCTGATCTACTGTGATCAAGGTAAAAAAACTACAAAGGCAACTTCTCCATCATTATGAAACATGCATGGTTAAGCATAGTTGATGCATGAATGGGCATTACAGACCTCTTCTTGGAAATCTCCAAGGAAAATGTATTTGGACATATTGAGAAGAAGTGTGTTCCATGCATCGTGTATAGTGATAATGGGTGTAATTACATGTAGAAAATTTGGTCCATTAAAAGTACATACATTAAAGCATGCTATCAATGTGCACATGAAATTGATATCCAAAGGTTCCTATACATAGTAGACACAAAATGGGAGGGCACCTAGTGGCTGATAGCTAACTCTAATAGCAACACATTATACATGAAACCTACTGAAAGTTTGCATGTGCCTATGTCAAAGGCATGGATGAACTTAAGCAAGTTCATCACCAACTCTCTTATGATGAAAATTATGATACATGTTGGGAAGAGTTGTAAATTCCTAATAATCTCAAGTAGGAGCCTGTAGAGTTAAAAACTCTACTAGCCAGCATGGAGTATGCATTTTTAAAAAATGGTAAGCTAGTTATAATCAATGCAAATCTTGATCCTAAATAGAAAGACAAGTTGTTGAAGGTGGTTAACAAATGGCCAACAACCTTTACTTGGTCATATCCTAAACTGACTATAATTGATCCAAGAATATGTTAGCATCATATCTACACTAACTCGGCCATGAAGCCAATAAGGCAGCCATAGAGGTGGCTGAACCCCAAGTTAAAGTAGATTATCAAAGAGAAAATTGAATAACTCCTCAAGGTAGGGTTCATCTATCCCATCACAGATAGTGAATTGATTAGCCCACTCATAATTGTACCAAAGAAATATGACAAGTGGTGGGTCTACATCAACTTTAGGTTGTTGAATATGACAACATTTAAAGATCATTTTCCATTACCATTTTGTGGACCAAGTGTTGGATACCATATTTTGGCATTACTATTATAGCTTCTTGGATGGTTATAGTAGCTATAATCATATCCAGATTATGCCAGAAGATCAAGCCAAGACAACATTCACAAGTCCCTGGGGGACTTTTGCATATTACAAGATGTCATTCATTTTGTGCAATTCCCCTATAATATTTCAATGCCTGGTCCTTAGTATTTTTCAATAGCAGATTGGTAGTGGAGTAGAAGTCTTCATGGATGACCTCTCTACCTATGAAGCTACATTTAAATAAGCCTTGGATCACCTTGAGTAAGTACTGAAAAGATGTGTTGAAACAAACCTTAAGTTCAATTGGCAAAAAAACCATTTAATGGTCTAGGAGAACATAATACTAGGGCACATAATTAATTAGGTAGGGATATAGGTAGACCCAGAAAAGATAAGGATCATCCAAGGAATCACACGCCAACCAAAGACAGTCAAACACATCCAATCATTTCTTCGAGACACTAGCTACTATTGGTGGTTTATAGTGAATTTTTCTAAGATCACAAAGCTATTGGTTAAGCTTAAAATGAAATATTCTCTATTCATTTGGACCAAGAAATGCAAAAATACATTCCAAAGCCTCAAGTAAAAGCTTGTAGAAACTCCAATTCTACAAGCACCAGACTAGTCCAGACCATTTAATATAATGATAGATGCATCTAATTATTCCTTGGGAGTCATGCTTATACATTTGGATGATAAGAAATGTCCATATTACATTCACTACATGAGTTGAAGAATTGTGGATGCATAGTTGAATTACACCACAATGGAGAATGTACTAATGGCAATGGTGTATGATCTTGAAAAGTTTAGGCACTATGTGCTTGGCTATAAAGTGTTTGTACACACAAACCACTGTGCCATCTACTTCCTAATGAATAAGCCAAGAATGATCCCATTTATCGTATGATGGCTCATGATCTTGCAAGAATTCAATCTCACAATGGTAGATCAAAAAGGAACTAAGATTGTGGTCGCTAACCATATCTCTAGGTTAAGATGGGATAACAAAAAGGAGGAGAGCCCACTTTCTAATAAATTTCTAGATGAACTCCTCTTTATAGAAGCAATAAATGACCAAGTGCCCACTGAATCAAAATGATATGACAACATCCTCACTTACCCTCTCACTTAAGAGATGCCACAATATTTGGGCTTTAGGAAGAAACAACAATTTCTTCATTGGGCAAAGTACTTCATTGAAATCAATGGATACCTTCACAAGATGTGCACCAATTTCCTTGTTCGTTGGTGTGTCCCTAATGTAGACAAATTATGTGTTCTCCAAGATGCTCATGAAGGTCCTTGTAGAGGCCACTATGTAGGGAGATTCATGACCATGAAAATCATGATGGCAGGATACTATTGGCCTATAATCTTTAGGGATGCCCACCAATTTTTCTGATTGTGTAAGTGTTTTCAATGAGATGGTGGGATGACCACCAAAATGGAGGATCCTCAATAGTGAATTTAATCACTGGAGCCCTATGACATATGGAGCATTGACTTCATGGGTTCCATCACACCCATGTCCAATGAAAAGGCATACATCATCGTAGCAGTTGACTATTGCATCAAATGGGCAGAAGTAGTAGCTCTCATTGACTATACATCATCCACTATTACTTGATTTGTATAGAAAAATGTTGTAAATAGGTTTGGGATGCCACATGCACTAATTTCTAGCAATGGAACTCATTTTACATATGCCACTTTTCAGAAACTCATGCAATTCTTGGGAGTTAAACATAAATTAACAACACCCTATCACCCCCAAGCCAATGGTCAAGCAAAAGTTACCAATAGGGAGATTACAAAGATCCTAATAAGGACTATAAGAAAATATAGGAAAAATTGGAGCAAAAAACTCAATGATGTCCTCTGGGCCTACTTCTCCATGTGGAAACTCCCCATAGGCTACTCTCCCTATGAGCTGGTGTACAAAAAACTTTCAACACTTCCAGCTTAATTCGAGATCTGTACACTTTCAATAGCCTATGACTTGGACTTTGACTTGAGCCTAACACAAAGAAAACAATTGATCAACCTAAATTTGCTAGATGAAAAATTAATTGGTGGTCATATCTTTGAATGAATTGTACAAGGCATTCAACAAACAACAACATGACCTGAGAATTTAGAAAGTAAAATTTCAACCTAGAGATAAGGTTATCTACTGGAATCCTAGACATGTACCCTAGAAAGAAAAGTTTCAAAAATTATAGGAGGGACCTTATATAATTGACAAAATTTTTCCTTTAGAGCCATGTTAATATAGAAAACTAAAGGCCCATACAAAAAGTAGCTGGTCAACATCCAATAAGTGAAACCTTTCCTAGAGTCAAGACAAGCTAGTATAGCTACCACCTCATCAGATGGACAACCACGCTCTATATTCTACATCTCTTTCCTTCAACATAGTTTTGGGGGAGATTGCCATCTGTGCTAATCCACATGGATCCTCAATTTTTTCACCTTTTTGTTTTTCACTTTTTTTTTACATATTTTTTGTCTTACATTGTTGATTTTTGTCCATTTTCTCAATTTTTGTTTTACAACATTATTAGTGTATTTTATATTTCTTCAATATTTTATACCTTCTTATATATTTCATTTTATTTTTATGTGACTTTCTATTATTTTTGCTAATGAAAGTGCTTTATTATTGCAAGACACAATGCCAATGTTGCTATTTACTAATGGTGGTTTATGCTTAATGTTGTCGTTGTTAATGTTTGATTTCTAGTTTTGAATTATGATGTCTGATGACTAAGACATGATTTATTTTTCATGGAATAGGTAATGAGTTCATGTCATCCACCCATCCACAAACTCTATGGTTTTCCTTGTTCTAGAAGTTTGAGGTTCCTTTCATTAAATAAAATTTTAATAAATTGATNCACTTCCTACTCTTTTCTTCTCTTTATGGAGTGGTGGTTGTTTTAAGGGAGCACTCTTGTATCTTGAGGGGGTGGATCAGTTTTGGAGTGGCGATGTGAAGTCACTGGAAGCAATTGGTTTTGATTTGGACTAAGGATGGATCTTCTCAATTCATTTTAAACACAAACTTAACAAGAGACTTCTTATGACCTTAATTTAGGATTCCATACCACCTTCTCAATCATCCATCTATGCTACTCGTAACTCACCTCCCTACCAATTTCTATGTTATGCTCAATGTCTTAGTTTGATGTGTTGTAATTCTTGAATAGATTCTTTTTATTTGGTTCGTAACTTTTCATAACCATTAATTGAATGTGGGTCCCATGAACTCCTTAGTTAAGGTTATGTAAGGGTAAAAAGGGCATGTGCTTGCTATGGGGAGGACCCACTTACATGTCTCTTAGTTTGAATAGTTAAGCCCCCCTACCTTAAATGTTGCCACAATCATATCTTTCACATGCCACATTGTACATCCAACTCTATGCTTCTTAAAATTTCATAACATTTAGTCTCCAACCATTTTTTTCAAATTTTCTCAATTTTCTAAATTTTCTAGCCTCCAACATCCTCTTCTACTATTTTCATCATGTTCATGGCTTTTTGGGCTTCCATTTGACTCCAATTTCACTCAAAACCTCCTTGTATTTTCAAAGTTTCACCAAAGTTAACAGTGGTCAATAGCTACACCGACTAAGCCTAGTTAATGTAGTAGACCCCATCTATGGGGCCTTCTTGACTAGGCTCAGTTGATGCAACACAAAAAGTCTATAAATACCACCAAGAACTTTCAAATTTTTATCATTTGCTTCACAACAAGATAGGGGCTTTTGCCATTTTTCAAAGCCCCAAACCTTCCAACACCCATAACTCTCTGACCATTTGTCCAAATCACTTTGTTCTTCAATCCTACAGCTACCAAAGGTAAGCTCTTCATCATGGAGACTACAAACCTAATGGTTTCTGATGAAACCTTATGGTTTCTAATGAGAAATTTTCAAAAAAAAATTTGACTTCCCCAAAGAATTAAAGAATATAATGATATTGAACCATCACGTTTTGAGAGTTTGACCCTTCCAACACCCTTTGGTGTGACTATAATCATTTATTAATATTAAGATATAAATCAACTAATGATTAAAATTGATCAAATTAGCCATAATCACAACTTAGCAAGGTGTAACCTTCCTAATGAGATAAGGTATCCCAATTGTTTCACGTTACACAATAATTGATAACCCATGGTCATGTTGTGATTACAAATGGCACTAAGACCAAAACAATCATAGGAGGGAGGACCATTTCAAGAAAGGGAAAACTGACCTAGAACTAGAAGGGGCCAACAAGAAGAAGCCCAGGAATAGGTAGAAGAAACCCATGCAATAGGATCTCTTCAAGAGGAGCCTGAAGTGGAATTGGTTAGATAGATTTCCAAAGAAGAGGCTGCAACAAAATAATCAAAGTGAAGAGAGGCACTAGGGCCTGTATTAAGACTTAAAGTCATACTAACATAAGTCTACCTTGACACAATCAGGCCCCATGATGTCCAATGCTTAGTTCTCTAGGAACTGAACTTTAGGCCATGCTTAGAGCATGCTCCAACATAGGTGAAGACAAATTGCAAACCTCTCCCATGTGTCCAATCATCACTTCCAGTGGGAAGTGGTACAATGGAGAGATGTACCTCTTCTATAACAATAGACAAGCAAGTTCCACTATGAAAATCAAGGACATTCAAGTGTTCTACTCAAGTGAAGCCATCACATAGGCTCTTGGGTTACCTGATTCTAGGACACAATTAGTAGAGCTATCTATGTAGGCTGATACAAAGGCCAAAAAGAAGTGAACCCAACAGTGTTACAAGGTTGAATGTAAGGAGTTTAGTGTACTCACACTGATGCAATGCATATACTTCAAGATAGTATCCTATCACATTAATTTGATGGTGAGGCCTAGTAAGGTGACTACCTTCTCCACTTCAGCATGTTCCACTCCAAGTAGGATATTTCTAGCAAACCTTCCACAATTGATCTATCTAGAGATATAAAAGTGTTTTAAAGAAAATGAACGTGGAAGGAAAACCCTACCTTTTCCATACCTTATCTGAAAACTTTACAAAAGGGTAGGGATAATCCACTACATAAACAACATGATCAGGCATACTCCTATAGCCTCTTGGTCCAAAATGATGAAAGCTAAGATTCTTTCCATGTCTAAGAAATAGATCTAGCAACCACCACCTCCACCACCCACTCAACAAACAATGCCAGAGGCCTACATAGCCATTGAGTTCTTGCACAAAATCCAAGAACAGTTCTTGTGTGAGTAGGAGCAATGAGAAAGAATGAGGGGTGGAGATCCATCTATATATCAACCTACGATAAGTCACCTTTAGGAGGTGGCTTAAAAAATTAGTCATATGGAAGGAGGAGGCCCAATATTCTTAGCCCAAAAAATGCAACTGCCTGTGAGATCAAACCCCAATGCCCAAGAGGTGATGGTGTCTCTATCTCAACACCATTTATTCCTAGAAATCTTTGGGAATGCCACCTTCTTTTCGATGAGCTTGGAGGAGGGAAAGGGGGGAACTATACTAGTGATGCAGCACCAAGGAAAGGAGATAGTTGTAGAAGTGATTGTTGACCAAATTTTACAAGCACTTAATACACCTATCTACACTTCGAGATGTGCAGATGTTTATAGGAATTATCAGCAAAAGATTGAGTGTAACCTAGCACAAAGAGTTTCTAGACCTACTGGTGGGAACTAGGCAACCAATTCAAACATCTTTGATTTTCTAGAAAAAATTACTACAACCTAGTCAAAGCTTCTTAAGGCAAAGGAAAAATGTGTCATCCTGGAAGGATAACTTAAAATAGCTTAAGAAAAAAACCAATGCTTGACCCCAGAGGTTGTTGAATTATGTGCTCACTTTGCTAACCCTACACTACTTAACCCTACAATCACTAGAGATGAAGCTTTTCAGCAACTTCAAGAATAATTAAAACAAGTTGAGGAGGAAATGTTGATTTTATCTTTAACCAATCCATGGCCGAAGCAAAGACCTATTCAGTTCAAAAGGACTTGGTTTAGACATGCCATGAAAATAAAACATTGACTACAAAAAACCACCATCTATGAAATGTTGATGCACAAAAATAACAAATGCAAGAATTTATCCATTAACAATAGGAGTAGCTAGTCAAAGCAAACAAAAAATTGAGGAAATTGGCAATAGAAAATTGTAATCTGTTTATGGAGGAATTCCATGCCTTACACCAAAAGTTTGCTATTGAAATTTCCACTTAGAAGAATTAGGCTCTCAAATTTGATAGAATCATGAATCACTATAGAGACTAAGTTGGCTTGTAGAAGGAGGTGAATGAGAAGCACATCCAAATGGCTAAGGTAAAAGTAAATGAGGCCCTCTAGAAACTCTAGTAAGGAAGAAAAATATGATAGTCTATCATTGATGGGATAGATGCCAATAACAAAGTAGAGATCTGCATAAAGGAATTGCAAATTGAAGAAATAATGGAATATATGGAATTCGCCAATCTCTGGTATGCAAACTTAGCAATGTTAACTACCAAATGACTATGAGTAGAACTTAAAAAGTAGGTGGCTAGCTCATACTTACTGTATGAGGCCAAGTTCAAGCACCATAACTACACCAAGCAAAAGCTTAAGATAACAAACACTGAACTTGAAGTTCTCAAGGCATGATTCACTGATCAATGATCAACTATCGAGAACCTAGCCCAAAGAATGAATGACTACCATGAGCTACAAAACACAATTAGGGCATTTGACATGAAATGTAAACAATTTTCTACCTGGTTTGTCAATGCTAAGGAGCTTTCCTTATAATTCTCTATCCTTGGAATGTGCCCATTCTATCCCACATTGGCAAAGCTACATGGATTGTTCACAATCCTAGGAGTAAGGAGAAAAAAATGAAAGCATTGTTGGATGCTTTATGTTTGCCACTAGAAGTTTCAACATCAACTAGACAGCCACAATAGCTTCAACCACCACATGTGCCTGAAGCTAAAGAAGGTCGATCAAAGCCTCAAGAGCCTCCATCACCTAGGACCGTGTGATCTTTTCAATTATCTTCATCCCATCAGAGGATGTGATGCTAGATTTTTGTTTGGTGTTCAATTTTGTATCCTAAACACCATAATTTGTAATTTTTTTGATCCATATACCTAGGCATCTAGTTTTTTCATGTTAGTCTTATTGTGTCTTGTGTTAGTCAATAATCCTATACCTTCCCAATTTTGTAAAGAACTTGAGGATCAGTTTTCATTTAGTCATGGGGATATCATGAGTCACAAATTAGCCGTGTCAATGAGGCCTCATCAACTAGGTCCTGTTGGTGCATTGTTTCATGCATTGATGTGACCTCATCGATGTAGGGTCTATTTTTGCCTATAAATACATGCCAACACATCATGTTTAGGTATCATTTTGTCATAGTTGTAGAAAAGCTCTTGTAGTTTTTACATTTGAAAGTTAGAATATTTTCCTAAGTGCCCACAGCAAGAGTCATTGATTGTACAGATATTTATTCAAGCACTATTGTACCTAAGCATGATAGTGTGTGTGGCAATAAAGACAAGCTTTTTGATCAAACCTTGCAGCATTCTAGATAGTTTAAATATTTCATTCATGCATTTAATTTTTTCATTTATTTATTCAATGTTTTACAATAATTAAATTAATTAAGTAATTAAGAGAGATAAGCTAAATAGCAATTAAGTAAGAACATAAGTATGACTGCTTCAAGCATGCAGATGACGTTTGGTAATCCTAGCAGTGCTTAACACTTGGTAACCCAACAATGTTATATGGGTTCAAGATGTGTATGACAAGTGGGACCGAATACTTATGTTAAGACTAGTTGAACAATAGATAGCCCATTAGATTAAAGTAGGTGTTAAATTACTTTATTCTCTATCTTCTTTATTTCAAGCACCAAAGCCATAAAAGATAAAATAACAAAAATCATATGCCTCAATTACACTTAAACCATATCCTTGAGCTTCACAAGTGTAGTGGGAAAGACAATGAACATCCTCAACATAAAGTTTATTCTCTAGGGAACTAGTGCCTAAAAACTATAGAGTCAATGGAATTCAACCGGATCATGCATGAATGCTTTGTGATTCATATGGTTGGGTGTAGGGATATGTTCAACCGCTCATTAGTGTTGCACTTTTTCCCTAGAGGGATTGTAATACAAGCATTGAACCTACCTCCAAGAGGTATTGTGTTGCATGTGTTTTTATGTTTACTTTGTTCTTATATTTATAAAATCCATGAAAATCATAAAACATAAAATTATAAATATTTTCTATATCTCTCATCATGGAAATACAATTTTTATTTGTATTATATGTCTTATAACTTCTTTTATATTTTTTGAATGCAAGTATATACATGAGTGTCTTAGCAATCCACTTAACATCATCTTTGAAGCTTATAAATAAATCACACTGTGATTTGTAGAATAAATCCCATTGGTCCAAAACTAGTAGGACCCCTATCACTTAACTAAATTTTTAATAATGAGAATGCACATGAAGTGCTTAGAAATGCTTCACAACTTGTGAAGATTATCTTTCACTTTTTTTAAGATCATTTTGAGGGAGTATTAGCTCTATGGAACTTGGATTTTCTAGGCTTATCATTTGATAATTTTTTTATGAGTTGAAATAAGATTGAAATAAGGTTGAAATGATGATATTATTGAGATAATAAAAACAAATGAAATAGATGAAACAACTAAGATGCTAAAATTTATGAAACTAATATTTTTAATATTCTTCCTTGACAAGCATAAGAGAGAGATGCATAAATGAAATATTCAACATAGAGAGAGAGTTTTAGATATTAAAACTACAAAGAGAGTAATAAGCATAAAAATAGAACAAAATGTAAGCTTGTTTTATTTCTATCTTAAATAAAATGATGCATCAAAAACTGCCACATGAGGAGGTGCTTCATGAGTACTCTCACCTTTTAAACTCTCTTAACATAGTTAGAAGGTGCTTAAGACACTCTTAACTCTACTCCAAAAGAATGAAGGAGTTCCTCCCATTCTCTCCTATTCTGACATGCTTGGAGGTCAAGATGCTTAAGGGTACATTTCACCTCTTGAGGAAGTTCTCTCATCTCTTAACTCTCTCTACTTTATCTTCATGTTATTTTCTTCTCTTCTCTCAATGGAGTGTTTTGTTGCATTGTCTTAATACAATGGCCACATAGCTCCTTATATAGCTTTTGGAGTATGGTTAGTTGAACCATGATTGGGTTACTTAACCCAATGGTAGAATAACCTTAGCCACTAATGCAACTACAAATTATATCTTGATAAACTTCTAGAAGAAGATTAAGTAAAGACTAGGTGATGGTTAGGTGATCCATGTCATCCCAACACTTCTCTTCATGATACTCATCTTTGGAGTGGTCCAAACACATGTGAATAGAAATACTTATGCATTTGTGTGCTCTTGTATGGTTCCAAGTGGGAGGTGGATTCCAAATAGTAATTGGAATCCATTTTGAATTTTTTTTCTTTCTCATTTCTTCATGTTTTTTCTTCTTTTTTGAATTTTTCTTTTCTCCTTAAGTTGTCATTACTCCATATTTTTCATTTATGGAGTCTTACATGATTCTAAATTTTTTTGTATATTTCTATCACTTTATACACATCATGAGAATTTGAATAACATAAAATGTACATCATCCTAATTTGTGATACCAATAAAGTGCCAACATAACACTTTCATTGGGATTGATAAGATTAAAAAAAATTATGCAAAGAGATACATATAGGCATGCCTATGTATATTTGCATANTATATATATATATATATATATATATATATAGTTATAAACATGTAACACCTTGCCCATCCAACCCAAGTATAGCTTAGGTAGGAACCATAATTAATACATCACTAGAATCACAATGTGACTCTTATAGAAGTGGATCAAACAGCATATCAAAAAGCCATAAACTAGTCCATAAAAATCTCAAACATAAACTAACTAAGCTATGTATACACACATACACCAAACCAACATAAATATATATATAAGTACCAACCAAAGATTATATCATAAATGGAAGCAATATGTTAACTATCCAAGCTATGCATATGCCTAGTCTAGAATATCACAACATATCATATCAATATATACATCATAGATACACTATACCAACAATACACAACTCATGGGTTGTTCATACTTATACTCACAACACAAACATTTATCTCTCTCATAAAAAGATGTAATAGCAAAGATATGAACATAGATCCAAGACCTTCATTGCCTTCCTTAGGTCTATTATCCTCTTAAGATTCCAACTACATCACTTGCATACGAATTAGATCAATACATGACTAAGAAAGGGTCTTTATACATCTCTTATAGATGAAAAGTATGTTGCTATACTAGAGGAGAGGTGTGGGATTTTCTATGTCTCCTACATTAGGGTTAGTATATCAAAAACCATAACAAGTACATCACATCACATCACATAATCAAGTCATATCAATGTTGTAGTTTGCAACACCTAGCTCATAGAATCAAAAGTCTATAATCTATTTTTCACATGCTCATTCAAGGTTATACATAACTAAATATCCATAATATCACACAACTAGTCATAAGACACATCTATGTCACATGTAACAAGACTTCATCATACACAATAAATAATTATGATCAATACCATCAAGCACTAAATCATAGACCCCTAGCAACCTATACTCTAAGAGATCATCAATTCACACTATAAATATAATAAGCATACAACATGTTCCTTAATAACTTGTGCCCCAAGGTAGATCTACACATGTTTATATACGCCAAGATCTTGTACTAATCATAGGCCTTTCCTATACTCTTTCACTTTCAATATGAAGAGTGAGATAGGATCCTTATTGATACATTACCATGGTGGTCAACCCAACTCCTTCAATATTTCTTATTGCCAACTAGTTCACATACTTATGTCACCTCTACTATATGCATAGTTATAATCATCTATACACAAGCATAATATACCACAAGTCTAGTATTACCCTAATGATCATTAACCCTAGAAAATGAGTGCCACAATTATCAATTGAAATACACCTCATATTAACTCACACTAGGTACTAGACATGAACACCCATAATAATACATCTCAATCAAGCACAATTCTATTATAGACAATAAACACACTAAGCCTTATACATGCATGAAAGTCACTAGTAATTATCATGATTCTTTAAATTGGTTCAACCAATTTCTTAACACAAATTAGATTTTCTTAAACATTTATTTCCAATTTCTATTAGCTACAGCTTAGATCACAACTTGCACCTCACACATGACAATTCATTTTAAAGGGCTATGATCTCAACACACCTCATGTTGAGCTTATATCCTATACAAAAACATAATTACAACCTCATCTCCTTAGGCCTATGACTAAGTAAAACTCATGCTTAATATAAATACCAAGATCAAAGCTCATCACAACTTTACTACATCACACTTAAGTGAGACTCACTCTAGAGCCTAACAAAAGCTCATAAATGCTTGTCATGAATTAAACATGCATCATTCATGACCTCCTAACTTGCATTATTCTCTGCAATCTATTCATGGCTTGATCATCATCCCACCATGATTTTCTATAGCCATTGCTTTTGAACAATAAACATACTGTGGTCCTACCATAACTCATGGCCTAGTGTAAATCCTAGTATAATCTAACCATGACTGGGTCATAACCTTTCTTGAACTTGCTACTACAATAGTAATGGAAAAATAGAAAGAAAAATATGATACTTCAAATAGTATATTTCTTACCACATATTTTGAACCTTCTTATGGTAAAACATTCTACACAGTCCATATTTCACAAGCCCTAGATCCCCAACAGTGGAATCTTTGTAATTCCTAGAGTTGTTCATTTAAATTTCAATTTGAAAATTTCCACTCATCATAGCATGATACCCATAATCACTAAGAAAATAATACAAATACATGAAATCTCAATATCATATAAACTTAAGAGCACAATATAACATCATTTTTTCTTGATAAGAAGCCCATGAAATTGCAAGAGATTAATAGTGAAATAGGAGACATGTAAAGACACCCATCTGAAATTTGAAATATGCTAAATCTTAAAAAATATATACAAAATTACTAAATTTCTTCTAATAATGTCCTAGATCATCCATAACTCAACCAAAGTCTTTTAAACTATAACCTACCTAGTACTAGCTTCTCAACATTACAAAAATCATGAAAAGTAATTGATAAATAGAGGAGAATGAAAGAGAGAAAGAATTATAGAAATTTAAGAATACATGAGTGCAACTGGAAAGGAAAGGATGAAATGTAATATGTTTTAGTTTTAAAAACTTAATATAAACTATTATATTTGCAATTTCTATTTTCTAAGATTTCTCTTGCTAATTCCTTATACTTCATATCTCAATTTTGGGACTTTCAAACACAATATTAGTTGGTCATAGAAACATCATAACTTATTCATAGCATAACCATAAGATCATACAGGTATCACAATACATATTAAATAGCTATACAACTCAAACATGCCTAACAAGCTAAACATCATACTATCATAACATGATTGGATAAATACCACTAATTCATAATCACATAACATAATATACTAAACAAAACCAATATCATGATCATAAATTTGTATAATAGCACATAGTTTGAGATCATACTTTCTTGATGCTCAATCTTCCCTCAGAGTCCTCATGTCCTACTAACAATAACAACATACTACACATCTAGCAAGATCAATACACATAGTCATGATAAATTATAATTGTGTTCATAAAATCAAGAGATCTTAGAAAATATATCATTAAAATAACATAACTAATTATGTGACCCCATGACCCTTAATCAAGTCTACTTACACATACATAAATATAACACAATGCCATGGGATCCTATGATGAGGGGTTAGAACATGAATAAGTGTACACACTACTTGAGTTGTACAAACATATATACACATATACACACATAAAATATTCAAATTTGTCTATATATATGTGATGCATGAAGGTAGAAATCATTAATTTTTATTAGTTATATCTAGATTCTTGTAGTTTTTATTTTTTGAATTTTAGTTGATCAACAAGTACCCATAATATATTTGGTGTTAATTACTAGAATCTTTATTTGAGTGGTTATGCCTAGATGTATATTCATGATTACTTAGCCATAATATTTAGTTTAATATTTATAATTAATAATGTAGAATGAATATGTTAAAACCTTAAGCAATTAAGTACCCAACTTGATTCACCCATTAGTTAGTCTACTATATTTAAAAGTGCGATGACAGGTTGATGAAATGAATACTTATCACATTAGGAATTTACTTTCCTTTACATTTAGTTAAAATTAGATATTAATTAAATTTATATTATTATTATATTTCACTACTACTAATAAAGAAAATTTATAATACATTGATCACATACATCAACCACATTCAATCATATCATGTAACAAGTACAAGTAGGATTGGGAAGATAGTGACCAATCATCTCACTATGCTATAACAAATATTTCTCCTATTTCTATTACAAAGTTCAACAAACTCTACTATATGCACTCATAAATTCATATGGTTGAACACTAGGAACTAGTTACTGCATATCATTTAGCATTATTACAGGGAATATATTACATGCCTATTATTAGTATCATACATGATTGTTATAGCTACAATAAAGATATTTCCTTCTACTATTAATATATTTTTAAAAGTATACATTATTAACTATTGACATGAATTTTTCTGATAGATCATATAGTTGCAAATGAACTGGAAATGAAGAATAATTCTGTACTAATGACTATGAAACATAGTAAGTGCCATAGTCCATCCAAATCACATACGATCATGATATATTTTATCTATAGTTTATCTTCCTAGTTCACCAAGATGACTAATTTAAATAGAGAGGCCATGTGGGAACTATTATTTAAGCCCATAACAAGATGACACCTCAACTGTTGCAATCTACATTGATGAAAGAAGGATTGGCTAAGAGTGTAGATAGTATAATATTGTAAAGAAGATCGTCAAAGCATATCATGGTTCAACATCGAGTATGTTATGTATGTTAATGCTTACTTATATGCAATGGCTAATATTAAGCATTTAATATCTTTGATTAATTATTATCTTAATATCATAGTGTTGAAATATAAGTCACTAATGAAATAAATGAAGCCAATATTTAAAAGGCTTTTATATTAGTAACCAAATAAGATACAATTATATACAAAAAAACACAATCATAAAAGAAAGATTCATAAGTGCTTATTAAACTTAAGAACCTATTTATGTAGAAGAATAGAAAGAGAGAAGAGATATGTAAAAGTATATAGTAGATTATATGTGAAGTCTCATGAAGGAAAATGCATGGTAACATGGAAAAAATGGAAGAGTGCGTAATAAAAAAAAAGGCATAAAAAAAGAAGAATGTACACATGAAAGAAGTGAACATCCAAATCATGGGAATTAAGTCTAGAAGTAGGGAAAAAATCATGGATAAGAGTAAGTATAAAGTTGATCTAACATTGATATCTAACAATTGGTGTTATAGAAATATCATTTTGTTATTTATAACAATGATGGAACAATAATTTGTAAAAAGGAAGGATGCATAGATATTATTCCATAAAGTAACATGGAAAAAAAAACTAAACTAGTAACTAAGGATAAAATCTATGAAACTAAGAAAATTCCAAGATGAAAAACATCTAATTAACCAAGATGTTGCTGGTTGCAGAGCAACCATGAACATAACGATAAATAGGGTGATGGACACAAAAACATAAGACAAAATGACAAGAAGAATTTACAAGTAAAACATACCATTTAGAGCATAAAAAAAAGCTCAATTATTTACTTTGTTTGATTAAAAATTTATACAAGTAACACTGCCCCAATTAGGTATTAACCACTTCTATTTTGATGTCATATCCTATGATTTATGGATGTTGACTTAACAAATTTCTAATTTTGGTACATGGACATACCCATTGGACCTATTATTTAACATAATATCTAAATAGTTAAAAAATATTAAACATGTGAGCATTCCCATAATTTTTTATTAATACAACATAAAAAATTCCAGCAATTCCCCCTCGATGATAAGTCTACTAGACTTAACCATCATAAGAGACATTCTAAACTAGTTGGGGCAAGTCCCCAAGATAGCTTTATTAATATATACAAAGAGAAGTCTTAATGAAGCTGACACTAACATCAACATTAACATTAGCATCACCATACTTGAGACCTACACCATGCTCCCTTGACACTCCTAATTAGTGTTTGTTATCATTCCTTGGTCTCACAAGCCCCGTGACATCATTTCAACACCATTTAGCCTTAACGAAGATATGAAAAAAGTCCTAAAGTATCAAAAATTAGCACTAGGAAAACTAGAAAAATTTGTCCTCCTAGTGATGTTAACACTAATTCCAATGTTAATGTCATACTTGGTGGAATTTATATTGCCTAGTTTGCATGATCAAACTTGCTAGAATGAAGTCCAAACTAACTCCCAACTCAAAATTAGTAATACTAATCCTATAAATACGGCATTAAAACTCATATTTTAGGGCTGGTTTCTTGAGGTCTAAAGCTCATTCTTGGATATCAATAGATTATAAACATGAGCATTAGACCTTCTACTGTAACCCATATGCTTCATGGTCACCCTTGCAGCTCTAGGACTAACACTAATGCAACATCAACATCAATTCACAAACATCAATTTTAGTTCCCAAAGTTAGAATTTTCTAGCTCAAAATCAACACCAAAGTCAGAATATTTTCAGCTCAAGGTCAATACAAGAGTTATAATATTTTCAACTTAGCGTCAACACCAAAGTTAGAATTTTTCAATCTTTAATGATACTTTTTAGAGTTAGAATAATTCTAGCTCAACATTAGCACCAATATTATTATATTTTTAGCTCAGTTTTTGCACTAGAGTTGTAATTTTTCAAGCTTTAATATCACTTTCCAGAGTTAGAATTTTTTGAGCTCCCATATCAATCCCATGAACCTTTGTCAAAATAGGCTTGTTTTGATCCCGAATTGATTCTAGATTACTTCTATAGCTTTCCCATCTATATACCTATCCTTTAAATATTTCTAAACCCACATGTTACTCACAAGTTAGGTTTCTATTATTATTTTCATTATACTTATATTTTTCATTAATAGTTATAGTTTGGCCCTCCTTAGAAGCAAACACTCCTTCTTTTGGTAATAAAGAATTTTCTTTGCTTATGAAGGAAACTGAAATACTTCTCCTATATCCTATCTCTTAATATTATAATATTTCATGCTCTTTTATTCATATTTATATACTTAGAATTTATTCTATCTCTCATAGTCTATTCTATACATAGTTTATTTTTATCATTTTATACATACTTATTTTTTACTAATTAGTACTTAGTCATTTTTCAAAATTTAAATCATAGGTTTTCTAATCATTTTTCTATTGTTCCTAATTCACATGAAGTAGGCTAAGTCCACATTTAATTGGAGATTTATTCCCCATCATAGCATCATCGTTGACTTAGCAAAGGTTATATTGAGTTTAGACTATTTTCACAAGTTAGGTTCGTAAAACTTGATTTGTGAATATATCCTTGTAAAGTTAGGAAGAATAATTTTGTAGTAATAATAAGACATCAAGTAAATCCATAATGAAAAGCAACAAGTGTTCCCTATACCCAACTATACAAATCAAAAGCATTCATGCCTAACCTCATTATATTCCATGACTTGGACTAGTGGTGTATCTAGATCATTAATTGTGATTATGAGCAATTATAGTTATACTCATGTGGCTCTTAGTGGGTATGAGTAAGTATAACTAAGATACATGATTGATGATGTTGATGAAGCATGATTAAAATATTAAAATATATAAATTTAATCTATTTTAATATATGTATCACAATGAAAGCCTCATTTATCCTAAGGAAATGAGTATGTATTCCTACTTTTGTACATGTTCTAAACAAATATATTTGCTACTATAATTACCAAATGTAGTGTTATAAGGCTAACTAAGCATTAACATTATTGGGTTAGCAAGGGAACATATGTTACACTTGAAGTGAACACACTTATTCCATCATATTCAAATATGCAATGGAAAGTAAGTTATTAATTAATTGCATGTAAAATTAAATATTAAGCAATGTACATGAGAGAATAACTTACATTTAAAGAAAATTTTAATCTAAGTCAATGTGGTATAATGAATATGAATCACTTTTGATCTTATTGCTGTCATGAATCATGTTTAGGTATAAGATCACTTGAAGAAGACTCTATTAATTAATTCAAGTTCATATTGTGCGTACTCACTAACCATTCTAACATTTATAGAAATAAACTACAAGAGCTTTGCTACATTAATGACTGAACAATATCATAAATGTTGTAGTTGTCACATTTACATTAGAATTTATGACTACTACATTAACATTATTGCATTAACACATTCTTATCTATATTAATGTTACTACATTGAATTAACTGCTTTGAATTTGACTAAAATATTATTCATCATACCTCTAAAATTAACTAAAAGTTTATCCTTGAGTTAAAAAAAATTGGAATAGAGTTTGTTTGTAAAATACAAAAGCATATTTTATTAGCTAACATAAGTTGACATAGATTGAATTGTTGCATGACAAAATTTATTTAGATGATTAATAATTGATAATATGACAAAACTTGAACATCCTATCTTTGCAAGAAAATTTGTAGGTTTACAAAAAATAACCAAGACATATGTCTTAAATGGTGCCTAGTGGCAATGATGATGCCACATTCTCTTGTAGCTTTAGTGGTGGTTTGTCCTCAATTATTTCCTATCATGATGTAGTGGGTATGCTATGAAGGGTTTCATTTCCCTAATAGATGATTCCTCCTATTTGACAAAGTTTTCTAATTAGAGACAGAAAGGGAAGTGTCCTTTTCCTATCTTAATTTCTTTGAAGCATTTTTTGATCTCCAAGAACATCAACTCTAATAACTTAACTAAAAAGTTCCTACTAAGAGTTATACATGCTCTTATAGAAAAGGATGTGATCTTAGTAGATCATACTATGGGATTGAAATGGTACAAGGTAATCTTAAATAAAATTTTTCTACTTGGGTCAACACATAATACTCCTTTTTATTAACTTTGTATGCTCTCTACATCTATTCCTTTTTACTTTTGAGATCTAACTTTATGGAAACTTCAGCACTTTATATAGCAACATTTGGAAGTCTCAAGCCCACTACAATTACTTCAACAAAGTAGAAGATGGTGATGTCCTTGATTTTAATAGTTAAATCTTTTGGGGTGATTATTTTAGAAAAGATATGTTTGTTTCAAATGTCATTCCTTAATGACTAACATGATGGACCAAAAAGGAGATGTCTATAAATACTCACATACTTCTTTGAATGTAAACTTCAAGAATGATTTAAAACTATAATTTTCAAGGAATAAGCTCTAAATCTCTTTAGTCTTAATCTTTTTCAAACATACTTCTATGAGGATCACCTCTAGGTTGGGTCATGGTTGAGGTGCCCCATCCTGCATAGATTAACTTGTGCTTGATTTGGAAATCTTTCTCATAGATTACACCTCTAGTTCCTCACTTATGGACCTTACTAAATGGATTTTCTATTGTTCTTCCTCTTTTTCATGTTCACATTCTTTCATACCTCATGGTATTTTCTTCATTGGCTATGATGGATCTCCTACCCCCTAAATGCATTTTGATGTCATTTGTAATCACAATAATGATCAATTGTTAATTTTTAAAGTATTTCATAATGGTTTTTCCATTAATCAACCTTCATGATAGGTTAATTTTACAAATTTTTTAAGTTTGAGCTCTTGAATGACTACTTTGTAAGATTCTAAAAGCCCTACAGTAGTTAAATTAATTTAGCTATTAATTATTTTTAACATTTATGACCTTAGGTTTTTAGAACCTAGGGTAATAAAATTTTTCAAAATCATGGTTTGGTCACCTCCACAACATAAAATTTAGCTCTATGAGCTCACAAGTTTTTGAATGACGTAAATCAAAGCTCTAATTCACAAGATATTACTTGTTGAAGGTTGGGGCTCTAAAGAATGGAAAAAATTCATTTATGCAGATGAAGAATGAAAAAAATTTAACTAATGAAATGTACATATATATACTTTGAATTTAATTGTGTTGACATTTCTTTGTTGAAAAATCTCATTAAGTTAATGATATAGCATCGACAAGACTACTGCCAAAATTTTTTGCATTTTTTTCCTTCAATTTTAAATGATTTCCTAATTATTTTTGAGATATCATTTTAAAGAACATGAATCATGGGAGATTTCTTATATGCTTGATGATGAAACACTTTTGTTATGAACTATGATATTGTAGATGCACTATTGGTGCTCAACATACAATGTAGTGGTCCATGGTCATGCCTATAAATACTAGTCCACCTTCACATCAAAAATAAGTTTTGGCTAATGCTTAGTGAAATTCTTGCAGTTTTTTTTATTAAAGTTTGAGTTAGATGTGAGTATACACAGTAAGGTGAATTATAATTTTACAACATCTTTTTTCAAGTTGATTATTCCTAAACATAATTCATGAATAACAATAAAGATAGAGATTGTTCTTCAACATTGCAACATCTCATATAGAATAGATTTAATTTTCCATGCTATTTAATTTTACTATGTCATTTACATTTCCTAAGTCATTTGATATTCCAATGTTCATTAGTATGGCAAAATGAGTATGACTAGTTTTGAGCATAAAGTATAATTATTTGGTAACCAAGCAGTGACTTTACTTGATTTTCTCAAAGTAAAGTTACTTGGCAATCCTAGCAATAGTTACATTAGCCTAGGATGTGTATGAAAAACCAGGAATGGATATTTATAGCCATAGTGTAGAATAGCTTTATTTTTGAATTGTACTTAGAGATATAATTTACATTCATGTTCACTATGTTCACACTTAGCATACTTAAGAGCCAACAATATCATTTTATCATGTGCCTCTCTAAGAGGTAAACTACATGTTTTGCACCTTGCTAACTCTAAGTGCAAAGACAACAATCACAGAATTACTATCAACTTACTAGTATACTTACATTATCTATCCATGGATTACAATATGGTTAGACATGAATACTTGTGACTTATATGGTTATGTGTTGAATTCTCTACTACTTATAATTAGCGTTGTTGTTGAGGATATGTCAATGTTTACTAGTGAGTTGATTTTACATAGTTCGTTGTATCAAGTATCCTCAAGACTATCTTTCATAATTAAAATAGTTTTTCAAAATACATATACTTAAGCATCAACCAAATTAAAATGTCTTTCATATCCAAAGTGAAATCTCCACTTGTAATTGATCTTTAAAAAATTTAATGATAGAGATTATAATGAAGAATATTGGAGTGCACTGATGCAAACAAGAATTTCATATGCTCATATTGATCCTTATTATCCTAATTTCACATTTATTTTCTAACAAGATGAACAATTCAATTGTATAGACTTACAAGGTAATACTGTCTTACCACCAAAACACTCAACACCATCTATGCTTCAAGTAGCCCTCATGAGATCAAATCTTGGCCATGTACAAGAAGGGTACCAAGTTACCAAAAACATTACTAGGCCACATATCATCCAACAAAAGCTCAACCAAGAAGGGATGCTATTATGGTGGCAAGATATGATTAAGAAAAAGGAAAGAAATCATCACATATGATCATCGTTAATAAGAAGAAAGATGAGTCATATAAAACTAGAAAGTCTCACCAAACTCATAAATCTAGTTCTCAAACATCAGTAATATGCATTAAAGATCCTATAAAGACAAATTTAAGTTTTGCTCTTGTAAATATTCTTGGAAGAGATGAGAAAGACTCTATACTTAGGTGAAATTTGAGATATAAAACCTCTGATAGAATTAGAAAGGATGAATTCAAGATTTATAGGAGGAGAACCAATGGGCACCATTTTCCAACTCTCCCATCCTCTTTGTTATACTCATTAACAAACTCTAATATGAGAGAGTGAAAAACAAGGGATCATGATAGGGAAAGGTGAAGGGATCATGAGAGACATGACAACAAAGAAGAAGACATCCTAGGGAATTAGAAGATGATGAAGAATATAGAAAAAGAGGAATCAAAAATGAGAGAAAAGAACATCATGACCATCGAAGGAACCATCACTACAATAGAACATATGAACCTAAGAACTATGAGGAACTCCTACTGCCCACTTGTAATGTTTGAAAAATTCAATTTTTGGAAAACCAAAAATTCCAAGTGAAATAGCCTAACCTTGGATCCCAACAGCCTATGAGAAACAAGATCCAAGGTGCCCTGGATGGTCTGGCCAATCAACTAGGGACTTAAAGAATGTAAACAAAGAAAAATGATGTTCCAAATTCGAATGAAAAATAAACACAAAAATTAAAACTTGAAATATATTATGCACAAAAAATGAATTATAAAATTTATTAATGTAGCAAAATGCTTAAAGTATAAAGTTTAAAGAATATAGATTGTGTGCTCAAATGCACAAGAAGCTAGCTTGGATGGAGCTTGAAGCCTATTGGAGCTGGCAAGTTATGTTCTGGAATTGAATTGTATGATCCAGGTACTTTCCAACTCCAATTGGAGCTTGAAGCCTATTGGAGCTCCTTGCTAGTTTTTGCTTAAATATACAACATTGGTGAGGGTGGTGTAAATAGTGGTGCTTGACTCTTGTTGCAATGGTACTATGCTGAGAGTATCTAGTGCTCAAATAAATACCAATGTGCTTCAAAATTCTTGCAAATTCCAAAAAAATGGATTCAAAATGCTTAAGGTTTCAAAGGTTGTATGGTTGCAAAAATGTTCTGAACATGAATAATGTGTTCAATTTTGGCTTTTATAGGCTCCAAGGTTTCTAATTTTGAGCTACAAATATTTACCATGATTACTGATAGATTGGTGTTGTTTGCAAGAGTAACAGACCATTATTTCGAGCATAGTTATCCATTTGTGACAAGTTTTAACATTCAAGGATCATCAAAATCACATTGGATACTAAAAATAGTAAATGAACCTTTATTACTACATTGGCTATGAAGAGCTACACTAGCATTGTTGAAATCTACTAGAAAATATGGTAACTACATTGGCCATGTGAATATTTCCAAGAATTTTTGATGACTACACTAGCCATGGTGCAGTTGCTAGGAATTGTGATGACTACGCTAGCCATTGTTGGAAAACTGGAAAACCCAACAACTTCAATGCTAGGTGTGTGCAACTCTAATGTAGTCAATGCCATAACCACCATAAAACCCATGAACATGCCAAATTTGATAGTCCCTAAGGCATTTTCAGCCTTTGCAAGCCCAAATATAGACATGACATTACATTTTCCACTTGGGAAGTGATGCAATAGCAACTTATGAGGCATTTCTCAGCTCCAAAAAGTTAAATCATGCAAGATTTAAGCTCATGGGCCACAAACCTTGTATTTACAATAAAATCTTACCTTAAGTTGGGTGACAAAAGTCTACAAGTTACAACATGGATTTTCTTGGTTGCATTTTATTGGCCCCTCTTTGTTGATGTTTTAAGGATTAATCCAAGAGACATTGACAAAGAATGCAAAAGACCACTACAAGTCCATCACCAATGTTTCCTCTTCATGCTTAATCCTATAGTGTTGAACTATGCCAAAGAGTACTTGTGATGATGAGTTAGTGTCATGGTAAGGCAATATAAGAAAAATGTCATATTTGGCTATAAGGAAATGGTCATGATGAGTTCAAATGTTGACATCATTGATATAGTTATGGAAATGACATTTTGGCTAATCATTGTGTTTTTTGCACTTTGTTCTTTAAAGTGTTGACCACTTGGTAATGTTCTTTAGGAACCAATACTTTTCTCTAATGTTTCTTTGGCTATTAGGCTCCTCCCTTTGCTTGTTTGGATCCATTTTTTTATCTTTCAATCTTCATTAGCCTTTTAGCTTCTTGGTAATTTGCTTTTCCATTTTACTCCTTTTCGTAGTGAAACCTTCCTTGGGTTTCATTGCCAAGGTTGGGTTTGATTTGGTTTTCCCATTGAATGAGATGTGTTACATCAAATGAACTTGATGGAACATGATGAAGGAGATGTCAAATAACCACAATGCATGAGTGTCAAGCATAGGTCAACATTATTATTCAATATAAGGAAGGTTACAATTAGGATACAGGATGGTGGCTTGAAGGGGAAATAATAGGAGTAAAGTGGAGTAAGCACTCTTGGCACAACATGACAAGCTAACCAAATCTTATGCTCAAGGTCACATGGTAACTTGCTGCTATAATGAGTTGCACCTTGGCAATGACTTTAAGCTTCATCCTACAAGCACAACTCCAAGAGAATACCAAAACAAGACAAAGAAAACATGTTGTTACAATATAATACATAGGGTTCTATGAGAGAATTAGCAAACTAAGTCATCATAGATCCTTATTATTACAAATATTTATAGTTCACTTGTTGTGCCAAAAGAAATAGAGAAAAGAATGTTGGCTCACTTGTTATTGGTCACTGTGGTTGTGGATGTCAATTTCAATACCTGCTAAGAAGACATGTTATAATAAAGTTTTAGATAGGAATGATTAACCAAATTGGCTAACTCATTTCCATCCATGTCTATCACCCTGAAGGCTCCATTGCCATAGGCCTTTATGATCAAGAAAGGCCCTTTCCCATTGGCTAAGAACTTATTTGCATACTCATGGATAGCCTTAAGGACTAGGTCTCCCTTATTGATCTTTTGTTTGTTGAGGTCATGACAATGCTATTGTTTCTACCTCTCTTGGTATCACTCAATATGAGCAAGCATTCCTACCCATTGTTCTTCCACCAAGTCCAAGTCCATGGTAGGCAGAGCCTTGTTCTATTCATTGTTGATGAAGTCTAATAGGGGTACTCTCAATGATGGAACTTGTAATTCAAGACATAAAACAACTTCAAAACCATAAACCAAGCTATATGGATTTATACCAATTATGGTTCAATAGGTTTTTTGGTAGACCCAAAGTGCATGGACAAGCCACTCATGCCACTTGCATTTGTTGGTTTTTAGCATTCTTTTAAGAAGTTTTACAATATCTTTGTTACTAGCTTCAGCTTGTCCATTGGCTTGAGGATAGTATGGTGATGAAAAGGAATACTTAATGCCTAGGTCATGACAAAAGGCTTTCATTTATTGGTTGTTAAATTATGATTCATTATCTGTGACTATGGTCATAGGTATGCCAAAATGGGCTACTATATTGTCCAATATAAATCTATAGACCTGTTGAGACATTGTCTTTCTTAGGGAAATAGCTTCAACCCACTTCATGAAGTATTTGGTTAGAGTCGTAACGAAGCTATGCCTGCAGAATATTTAGGTGTTATAGATCCAATAATGTCCAACCCCCACTATTGAAATGGCCAGGTTATTTGAGTGGTTTGTAACTTAGTTGGTGATACATGTATTAGGTTGTTATGTCGTTGACAAATGTCACAACTTTTAAAATTTTGTAGGTAGTCACTTTCCATATAGGGCCAATAATTTCCTATTTGTCTAATCTTAGCAACCATGGCTCTAAGCCCTATATGTCCTCCACATACACCCCCATGAACTTGCTCAAGGACTATGTGGGCTTTGGTTTTGCCTAAGTACACTAGCAATATGCCATCATAGGACCATTGACATAATGTGTTATCACCTTCGATGAAATATTATTTTGATCTTTTACATATGACATTCCTTTGAGAAGTGGTCATGCCTTATGAAGATTCACCATGGATTAGGTATGACTTGATATCATCATACCACTCCTTTTGAGGAGGAATGTTGGTAAAGGCTATAGAGTCACCCTCAACATTCTATGTGATGGGAATAACATAGTTCATGGTTAAGTTAGGTAACTTGCTAAACACATCAGGCATCAAACTTAGGACTAAGGTCACAATGGAATCAACAAAATTTTCTCGATTTGAGGTACATGTTGTGTACTAATGTCTATAAATTCTTGTATTAGTTTCTTTTCTATGTAACAGTAAGAGTGCAAATGTTTGGCTTTACATGCATAAACCTTAGTTTCTTGGTTAACCACAAGTTGTGAATCACCTTTAATCATTAGGTGTTTGATTCCTAGGTCATGAACTACCATCATCCCCATGATCAAACCTTCATACTCTGCCACATTATTGGTACATGGGAATTCAAAATAGTAAGCAAAGGGTTGGATTTCATCAAATGGGAATGTTATGATGCTAGAAACATTGGCCTCATGGGTGGTTGAAGCTCCATCAAAATGCATAATTTCCTCATATCCCTTAGGTACATCACTAATGATGTTGACATACTCATTAGGGAATTCAAGGTCTATAGTTGCAGCATCTTCTACTAGTCAAATAGTAAGTTGTATAGCTATTGCTTGGAGTTTTATTGAGAATTGGGAGATGTAATGTAGATCAAATTTAGCTATTATGGCTTTTCAATGGGATATACAGCTATTCTCATAGATATTAGTCATGATGGCTTTAAGTATGTTGTTCTTGTAAATGATGTTGACTTGGCTCCCAAAGAGGTATTGTCTTCATTTCTTTAATGAGAAAACTAGTGTTAAACAATACTTCTCTACTTCAGTAGTATACTGGTAATTTTTCTCCAACATCTTATTTCTAATAGAGTAGAAAGGAAAAGGACATCTCTAGGATAGCAAGGTAAATGTAAAAAAAAATTATCCTTTTGTGGTGAATAGACTGTGGTAGTTGTGGCAACTCTTACTTAACATTTTCAAAGACTTCTTAGCATTAAGTCATCCACTTATAGTGAACTCCATTCTTAAGAAAGTGTTGCATAGGTTGTAACTTATCTATAAGCTTGGTGATGAACCTATGAATAAATTGCAATATTATTTGCAGCCCTCAAAGCTTCTTAAGGTTAGTTGGTGCTTCCAAGTTGGATATGGCCTTAACCTTATCAGGATCAACATGTATTCTCACTTTAGATACTACAAAGCTAGGTATCTTACCAATTTTGATACCAAATATACACTTCTTAGGATTAAGCCTAATGCCATGCTTGAGGCATTATTTGAGAACGAGGTCAAAATCATGTCCATGATTATTGGTCACTTTTTACTTAACAGCTATATTTTCTACATAGCCATTGAGCAATCCTAGCATAGAATCACTAAAGATTTACATCATTTCTCTTTGATAGGTTACTTCTGGATTCTTTAGGCTAAAGGACATCATGATGTAATGAAAGGTACTCCAAGGGATCATGAAGGTCATGCATAGTTAGTGTTCGTAGTTAATTTTAACTTGGTTGTATCTCAAGAATCCATCCATGAAAGATAATAAGGCATGTCCAATCATAGTATTGATAAGTTGGTCAATACTAGATAAAGGGAAATCATCCTTGATAGTTGCCTTATTTACATCTCAAAATCTATATAGATACATATATTCTTATTTTTTTAGGAACTACCACTATGTTGGATACCCATTCCATGTAATCAATAGATCTAATGAAACTAGCTTAATATAGTTTTGTGATTTCATCATGGACTACTAGGGCTAAGTTCAATCTAATCTTACAGACATTTTTACTTAACTAGTTTGATACTAGGATCTAGTATGATGTTATGTTGCACTAGGTGTGGGTCAAGACCTAGCATACCTTTATATGACCAGGCAAAGACCTTAATATTTCCTTGGAGGACCTTGGTGATGTCTTGAGCCTATTGAGGTTCCAGTGAGGAACTTAGTTTTAGCATTTCTCCTCACCACTACGTGTTGTGATAGGAACCTAAACTAGAGAGCCTTCAGTGATGTTGCGAGTCTCAAGGTTAATGGTTTTGATTAGGTTTTCAGGCCATTTTAGAGGTTTCTCTTTTGAGGGTATGTGGCCAACAAGACTCTCGGGCTCAAGATATAGGCAATGAAGATCAATGAATCACTCAACTTCACTGTGAGGTTTGCTTAAGCTCAAAGGCAAACTAATTTGCTTCCAGGTATCCATACTCCAATTTTGCATATCAACCATAAGCACATTAAATGACACCTATGTGACAAAATGAGAAAATAATGCCAAATTAATGAAAAATTCTCTAGTAATAATGCATGGATAAGCCAAAACACATTATGTCAATTGTCAAACAAGTTTCAAACAAGGTTAAAAAAGGCTATAAGAGGTAGTTGATGATAAGTAAGATGAAAAAAATTTATAAGGTCAAATGAAGGAAAAACAATGATTGAATGCAATCAAATGAAGGTTAGATGATGGTCAAATGAGGCCAACTAATGGTCAAACCCCATCAAATAATGTTTTGAAGGGTCACAAGGCCAAACCAATCAAGGTAGGAAACATATGATAAAACATGGTCAATATTGGTCAATCAAGGTCATATTTTGCTAGTTTTAGGCCTTAGCAGACCATATTAGAGGTCTATAGGACTAATGGAGCAGTTTACACACATGTTGAGATCATTTTGAGGCTATTTAAAAGCAAAAATAAAACCTTTTGTTGTGACTATGTTGGGCCCAACTAGGACTTTACTAGCTAGCATAGTTCGAACAAGTCCCAGCATACACCATTAGTATATGGCTTTTCAAGCTTTTTATGGCCAATTTCAAGTTGTTGATCATCTATATGGCTAGCATAGTTGACTAGGTTGGAGTTTGGTAAACTTTAGCATTGTTTTGACCCTCCAGAACCTACAAATAATGCCAAAAACTGGTGACTACACTAGGACTACATTGACCAATGTAGTCCCAACATAGATGCATGGGAAAAGTGGGTTTGTGAGGTTTTAGAGCTGAAACTAGTATTCCATCAACTTTCTAGGTTAGTGCAGGGTCTTGAAAGGGCTGAACCAGTTATTTGAAAGCCAAAACAGGTTATTGCAAGTAGAGTTTTGGCATTAACACCCCATGACTATGCTGGCCAGCATAATTGGGGGTGGCCTCAACATGAATGAATTAACATTTTGGATTTTCATGATTAAAAAAGGCTAAACTATAGCTGGCTTTAGAGTTTCAAGGTTACATGCCTTCTAAATCAAGTTTTAGGCCATTTTGAGTGTTGTGATATTAGTGCAACCACCCTAGGGCAAGGACTATGCTGGGACTATGCTAGGTAGCATAATCTTGGTCTAAATCTAGTGCTCTTATGATTAAAACAAGGTGAATTTGTATTTAGGCAATGTCAAGTAATTCTCTAGATTTCTCAAGTCAAATTTTAGGTCATTCGGAATGTTCTGGTACTAGCCAAACCAATCCAAAATCATGACTATGTTAGGACTACACTAGCTAGCATAGTTCTAGCCTACCTCAGCATAGTATGATGTGAATATGATCAGTTTTTGTGGTCAATCAACCAATTCCTTATGTTCCTAGAGTTACCAGTGTTTCTAGCCAGGGTTTAGACTTGAAATTATTAGTTCTGATGGTTGTTTCTTTTTCAGTTGATCAAACACCCTCATACTATGCTAGCCAATGTAGTCCTAATGTAGTTGAGGGGTGTAGGATGAGTGTTTGCTGATTTTTGACTTGGCTTAAAGGATTTAGTGGTCTTTGAAGTCTCCGACAGGGTTTTGAGGTTGAGATGATGCACTGAGAAGTCAATTCAATGTGTTCATGGCCTGTTCTACAATGTCTATAGTGGGACTATGCTAGCCAATGTAGTTCCAATCTTCCTTAGTGTGGATCCAAGTTGGAAACAGGATTTGGCTTATTTTTTCTTCACATTTTACTATTACAGGGTCATCAAAGGCTCTGAGGAAGCATGAAGGCTAAGATATATCAATTTGAATGTTATTTATGATTTTTAGTGGTCCACCCTCATCCAACTATGCTAGAACTACATTGGCTAGCATAGTCCTAATCATCCTTAGTGTAGTATAAAGATGAAAGTAGGATCCATTTCATTTTTTCTTGGTTATTCTACATCTTAGGTTTACTGGAGACTTTGAGGTTTAGAGTGTGTCATTCTAGAGGTTCTTTTTGGCTTTTGTTCTTCATCTTCTACTCAACTATGCTAGGACTATGCTAGCCAACGTAGTTGGGCCTATTCTTGCTTTTAATCAATTTTTTGTCATTTTAAAACTATCAAAGACTCCAAAAGGATGTGATGGTTAAGAAATGTTAATCTAAAGGTTATTTGGATCATTGAACGGTCAAATTCCTTTCAACTACACTGGGACTATGTTGGCCAATGTAGTTGAGGTGTTCTTAGCATAGTCCATGTAGGATAAGTGATCTTTGATGTGTTTGTGCTAGTCTTATGTAGTTTCAAAGTTGCTAAAGTTTTTGGCTAGGGTTTGGTTCATGGTGTGATCATTCCAGGCCTAATTGGAAGTATGGTTACTAGTGGAGGGCATCATCCTTCTTGGTCTTGTGTTGGCCAACATAGTCAAGCTACTAGTTAGTGTAGTTACCCAAAATAGCCAATTTTAATATGATTTTTAGCTTTCCTTGGTGTATAGTAATTTCCAATGTTAGCACCTAGTTTCCCATTTTGGGCATAAGGTTTTTTAGGGTTGAAGATGGTATGAATGAGTGCCTAGGAGGTGGGTTCTAGCAGTGGTTGGAGTTTAGAGTTCATTTCAAGGCTTCTAGAGGTTTAAACCCCAATGTAGTTGCCATGGAGAAGCCAAAATGCAAGTGTATTAGGTTTTTTTATTGGCTTGTTAGAGAGGCACCTAGTGGGGCACACCTGAAATTTGAATTATTAAAATAATTACTTTTCCACAAGTCCAAGGTAGTCCTACCTTCTCATTGTGATCATGGAGTTATGTGGGGATTGTGTGAGTGTTTTGGAAAACTAGGATTTTGGTGGTTAATGCATAAGTTTGGGATTAATTCCCACATTACAATTTTGCACAAATCATAATTCTCACATCACCTCCAACCTATAGCACATAGTATTAGAGCTCTAGTCTTTTTCTTGCTTCATTCAAACCTATCCTCAGCATATTCTAGCTATCCTACACTAAGGAACAAGTGTAGTTGCTGGATGAGTTCTAGAAGTTTGAAGATTTTAATGATTTTGGTAGCATTCATTCAAGATGTCAAAGAAGAGCTTCCACATGCAAGAATCTAGCCTTGGAGGAGGTTGATGTAGCTACAAGAGGATTCTCCAACTTGCCACTACCTTTGTTAGAAGAAGGATCTTCCACCATGACTACTTAGTTCACGATCCTTAGCCATTTCCTAAGAAAATTTGTTAGAATCCTAGGCATTTTTTCTTGTATAGGCTTGTATGTTGATTAAAATTGAATTTTGTAACATTTATATGCTGGATTTACATCATGTTTAGGGGATTTTAGTGTTTCTCTAGTTGTGGAATTATTATATGCGTAGTTATGAATTTAATTCCAATATTTCCCATGCATTTCTTGTAGTTTTGGACCAAAAAGAAACACCAATTTTGTAATTTTTTTAATAAAAACGAATAGAATTTTCTGGTTTTTGTGGCAATAGAGTTGTAATATTGTTTTCAATGTTTGAAGCACTGGATTATGACTTCTAGTGAAGTTTTTGTGAACTTTTCTATAAGCCAATACATAGGGTCGTTTTGCAATTTTTGTTGTTTTTTCATGTTAGTTTTTCAATTTTTTATGTAGAAATGGATAAGAGTTCTTATTTTTTCAAGTTTTGGATTTCTAGTTCATCATTTGATAGTTCAAACACTTGCAGAATCACTAAATTCCAATCTATAGTTGATTTTCTATGAATTTTTTTATAAACTAGCACATAGAGAGATTTTTGGTTTATATGGCTTTACCCTCGTGAAGATGGGTAGCATTGACACTTGGAATAATTTTTCCACCAACATCCTAGGTTCTTGGGGATTCTTGGATGTGTTAAAAAGGGTTTGACATTGCTTTTGATAAATTAAAAAAAATTTCATATTTTTTTACCAGTGATTTACTATGGCCATTTTCTATAGTACCTAGTCCTTGTGCAATTTTTTGTTGAATTTGATTATGGTTTTGGGTGGTTGATAAAACTTTTTCTAGGCTTAGGAATACAACATAGATGCCCAATTTTATTGAATTTCATGCATACTCAATCCCTAGACTTAGAAAAAAAATATAGTTCTAAATTGTCATTTTTACTACCTTGTACAATTACAGTTTTGATTGTTAAAATTGCAAACCTCCCTGGCTACATAGGAAATGTTGATGTATTTTTGGTATTTTTATTGCAATTTTAAAGACTCTATTTATTATTAACATTTTCTATTTTGGTTATTGTAAGCTATAGGTGATGATAGTGGTCCCCTAGTGGTGATGACATTGGAAGTGCTCCCCAACCACCTCTAGTTGCATGTTAACATCATCATTTAGTTATGTCTTTGGCCATTTATATTTTTTGTCGATGTATGTATCTCATGGCTAGTGTTAGTCATTGGTTGTTGAGAGATGGTTTACTATTTTTTATATTATTCCTACACAATGTAGCTATGGTTGTTGGACTTATATACACTGTTTGAAACTTTGTGACCATGACTATGTGTGGCATAGACATTTTAATTATTATCTTTAAAATTTTAATTTTTTTTATATGTTTTAGCACTATACTTTCATGCATCTTATATGTTTTAAGTTTCAATCATAATGTAAAGTAATAATTGTGAACTAGGTCATAAATGACTATAACAAGTTATAAAAGTTTTGCCAATTTTAGACCATGGCGAGCCATTGTCTTACCAATTTTAGGCCTTAGTAGGCTGTGATATTACCATTTTTAGGCCTTAGTGGACCATGGTCCATACCTACCTAGCAAGTATGGGATAGCATCAAAAGGGCCTATAGGGATAAAATAAACCATGAAACATGGTATAGGCTTGTGAAGGTGAACAATCTTCTATTAGCGAAAGAAGAAATAATATATCTACAATGCATTTGTTACTTGACATTTGATAAATCAAAGGGCTTTCTTCATATGCTCACACTCTCATCATGTTGCTTGTTTAACATGGAAATTGGTAGGTATTTTCATTTATCACTTAATGTCATAGGTTTATTGACTTTAGCTTCATTGTTGTTGTTATTGTTAGTTTTACTCTTGATATTGGTCCCAGTCTAAGTATCGAGAGTCTCCTCTTGAAACTCCACCTCTAAACCTTGATCAATCTTAACATAGTTAATCGAAGGTAGTAACATGTTGCCCTCACAAATGACAATTTCACCACCCTCATAGGATAAGTGAATCTTCTGATGTATAGGAGATGAGACTACATGAAGCTTAGCTAACCATGACCTTCTTAAGATTAAGTTGAAGTCAATGCCTCTTCAACTACTAGGAAGTTGATGAATGTAGGGAATTGCTCACTCGCTACAAAATCTAGGGAGATGGAACCTTGCATCACTACTTGTGATCCATTAAATGAATTGAGTGCTGAGGTTGTGGTTTCGTTGATATTCTCAGTTAAGCCTAGTTTATCAACAATGGAAAATGGTACTACATTAGTTGTCATGCCATCATTCACATGAACACAATGAACCTTATATCTTTCAACATGTATGGAAATGAGGAGAGGAGCAAATAGAGCTTCTCTATTTTAAGAGTTAATATTCACCTCACTATCATGAAAGTTTAGCATGGGTTGATGTTCATTTTCTCTAAGTGAATCTTGCTTAATGATAGAGAAGATTGATTCTTTGTTGGTGGACATGTCTCTACTCACCAAGATAAAGGTCAACACTGAAGCTAGTGCATCCCTATGAGGAGAAGAGGCCATGACTAGGTCAAGCAAGTTCGATGATGTGCTATTTTTTTTAATCACCATTTTACTTGCTCCATTATTATGAGGAAACTCTTTTCCTTTGCATGTGATGTTTTAGCCTTAGTGGTTCTAACCTCCTTCATCCTTCCTAGAGTTTGTGGCTTAGGTTTCAATGTACGTTTCTTGGATTCCTTGTCCATGGATATAGTTGGTATGAATGTAAGTCTAGATGTATTAGTTATTTGTCCACCGGATATCCTTGTCCACCGGATGTATGGATATAGTTATTTTTAAAGCCATTTGTTGTTGGCCACATCCGGTGGGCTTAGTTATTGGCTTGATGATAGGTTTCTTTTGTCACCATTGTGATGGTTTCTTGCTAACCTCTAAGTTGTGGTCCACTATAGGTGGCCTTTGATCATGGGTTGTTATAGTTTTTCTTGTTGAAGGTGAAGGAATCTAGATAACAAATGGTTCCCTAGGCTTTTAAGGATTAGTATCTTGTGGTTTGGGCTATGATTTTGATGCCACTTAAGGTGAAACACATATGATGAAAGGCTTTTTAAGAGTTGGAGAAAGTGGTATCCTAATGAAAAAGGGCTCTCTAGGCTTTGTGTTTTGGGCCTAGGGTTGTACTTTGATGGCAAATGGTTTTCTAGGAGGATTATACTATTTGGTTTTTGTAAATGAGGCTATAGTGTAGGATCTATTATTAATGCTTGCAGAGTTGGGCTCATTCAACACCAACTCTCCATGGTCAATAATCTTCTAGAAGTCATCCATTAATGCTAGGAAAAAATTAGTGTCATGAATAGCCATTTGATGATAATGGCAATACCTATCTAGTCTAAAGTACTTTGGTAGCTTTGGGCCGTCATTGGCAGTTATCGTTGGGTCTCTAACTATGTCACAAAGATGAAAATGCCTCATATGAGCTTCCTTAGACAATTTCTTTTGTTGTATTTAGTTGTCTTTCAGCAATTGTGCCAAAATCTTAGAGGCCTTCATAGGTAACCTAGTGTATTTTGATCTATCCTTCTATTCAAAGTTTGATCTTTGTTGATTTTGAACATAGGAAGTGAATGGTTATGACAAGTCAGAAGATGTGTTGCATGGTGGTGATCCCTACCTTCCTCCTTGTTTTGACTCTTTTGTTAGTGTAGCCATAGTCGTATATTCTTACCTAGTTTTATTGTTATCCCTCTTTGTTGTTTAACCTTCATAGGCCATGTAGGCCAGATCGTTGCTTACCTTAGCTACCTCCTCAATATTCTTAGTTTACAAGAAGGCTTGGCTTAGTGATTGGCAATCTAAGTAATAGAGCTTTGACCTGATGAAGTCATTTACTACTCCCTTAAAGATGATCAAGAGGTAATTTTCAGGGATAGGCTCTAGAATCTCATTAAGTATTAAGTTTCATCTTTGAATGAACCTTTTGACCAATTCACTCTACCACACCTTCATTAGTTGATCTAGTTTGGCATCTAGCTCCAAGTTGTATCTAAAGAAATTGAAACATTGATTTATTAGTTCCTCAAGAAAGGAGATGGAATCTCAAGGCAAGGTTTGGTACCAATCTAGAGCCTTATCCTTGAGGGATATAGGAAAAATCCACAGTGTCGTATGACACCAAGCTTGCAAAAAGAGAAATTTAGACTAGAAGGTAACTAGATGTGTATTGGGATCCCCTTCACCACTATATTTAGTGAAGTTTGACATAGGCATTCCTGCAAGTAAGGTTATTTGAGGCATAATAGAGATTATAAGATCATCTTGATAAAAGTATAAAACCTTGACTATCTGAGTTGTACTAGCCTTGAGTTATCACAGCTCTTCAGTAAGGTCATGGATCATTTGGAAGGTTTAATCTAAGCCTTGAGGCATCCCCATGGGCTATGGTGTTTGTATTGATTATTGTCATGTGAGTTGAAAGACTTGTGGCCTCATGACTAGTTGTGGCATAGAAGGGAGAGGCTAGGTCATCATTGCTATGGGAGAACTAAACAATGAAAATGATGTTTTTGCCAATACATGTGGCATAAAGGGGACAAATGGTGTGTGTGATCCCTGGATCATTTGGGATCTGACTATGGGGTCCACTAGTATGGAGAGGGGTTGAGCAGTGGTAAAGACCACTAATGACAACTATGTAGACCTTGGCTACATGGAAAAAGGCATAGAGGAGCACAGGGAGATTGTTTAGGGCACAGATTATGCCTGATGGACTACTATAATGAGTGATGGCTCAAACATGGTTGGGTACATCGGAGATCAAGGTTGAGATTCCCATCTTGTGAAAGCAGCAAGGGAGGCTGAAGTAGGTGTGATGGTTTGAGGAGCTAATTATTGAAAGAGGCTCCATATGTAGTTGTGTAATTCAAGCTCAACCTCAAGCTCATCCTGCTCCTCATGTCAACTCTTTGAACTGAGCTTTTCACTCTATTCATCCATCTCAATTAGATGAGTCAGTATACATGTATAACTATCATTCAATGGTATTTTGTCATAAGAGGAAGGTATGTAGTCCTTTTCGTTTTGATGAATTAGCTCGTATTTTTGTTTAGCCTCCATCTCCATTCATGGAATGAGGAGGCCAGATTAGATTTTGATACAAATGAAGTTATAGTGATCTTCATTTATTATTGCAAAATCCAAGCTTTTCCCTCTCAACCTAAGCAATCATAGTAGGGTCTTTTGAGTCATAGATCCTTAGAGAATCTTGGCTAGATGTCATGTCAATTAGATTAAGGGACATGATAGTTGATTGACTAAAAGATATGGTCACTAGCTTGAATATTTTCTAATGAAATGTATAATTAATTATTTAAATAAACATTCTAATAGGTGGAATTGTATAAAGGTGTGACCAATTATGGCTAGAAAATAGTTAAAACTGCAATTGCAAGTATAGTGCAGGTTGTAGTGAAAATGTTATGTACTACACCTTGGAAAATGTGGTAGTTTCAGGTGTTGGAAGGGCCAACTACAATGGCTTCCCTAGCAAGATCTACACTAGAGTGGAGTGAGGAAATGGTTTCCTTGCTCAACAAGACTATGCTAGTGACACCCCTCTTGGAGAAATGTTCAAGTTTTGGAAAAGTAAATGTGAAAATTTGGTTTTCTTAGTACTATGCTAGAACATTAGAGAGGATTGCATTGGCCTTTAAACAAGATTTCATAGTAGGAAGTTTATGTGGATGTGTAGTAGATTACTATATTGCCCGACCAACTACACTGAGGTAGCTAATGGAAGATGATTTTTTGCTTTGTAAAACCAATCTAGGGATATTTCCACCCTAGAAGATGTGCACTAATTTGAAAAAATCAAATGTAAAGTTTGATGTTCACTAAGGGCTATGCTGAAGTCTTGGAAGTATCTACACTATATTTCCATAAGATTTCACAATAGGAGGATTTTAGGTATCTAGAAAGAACTACGTTGGTTCTTAGAACACATCATGTGCAAGTTTTAATTAATAAAAATTGTAGGCTTCAATGTAAACTATGCTTGTTTTAAAGAATCTAGCAACTGCTATGAAAATATTGTAGAAACCCAAATCACTTACAACAACTATGTCGGGTATTTAGTTGAGGAGATTTGAAAATCAATGTTGGATTCATTGGAAAATTTCATTACAAGGGGATTTAAGTGGTTGAGGTAGAGTAACACTAGCCTTTCAGACACAAAAAAAAAAGCATTGACTGTCAACTATGTTGGTTTCATAGAGCATAGTAGTTGCTGTGAAAATTTTTCAGAAAACCTAAATCACCTACAACAACTATGTTAGATGTTGATTGTAGGGAGTTGAGCATCAACATTGGAAAAATTGGAAAAAGGTTTTGTAAAATGTTTGGAAAATATTTGAGTTAAGAATTTGGGTGAAGGCCATCCTTCTAGTATAAGAAAATTGTAATGCCTAAAAACTTCAGTTGCTAGAAAACTAAAAATTCAAGGTGAGATAGCCTAACCTTGGATCCCAAGGACCTTTAAGAAACAAGATCCAAGGCATCCTAGATGGTCTTGTTGATCACCTAGGAACTTAGAAATTGTAAAATAGTGTAAAAGAATTGAATAAAAAAATTGTAAATATAACCAAAAGGAATAGAAAAAATAAACTCACACAAAATGAATGAACTAAAAATTTTATTGAAAATAATAATAATTGTAGATTCAAAAATTTCAAGTAATTGCAAGTTTTTTTATGCTTAAAATATACAAAGATCTATGTGAGAAGTGGTTGCAGTCCTAGTGAAACCAATAGAGTGCTTCCTAAAATCAACTCCATAATCTAGATGCTCCAAAGTTCCACTTCCAAAACTCTTTGCTATTTCTTAGGTTGGATCTACTATGCCAATTGAAAAATGAGTAAGGTAATTGTTTGAATTTTTTGTTGTTGGAAATTGTTGCATCCAAAAAATTCAATCGCTAGAAAAGACTAAAGATCCCAGGTGCAGAAACATTTTTGACCTGGAATCCCAAGGGCCTCCAAGAAAGAGGATCCAAGGTGCCCTAGATGATTTAGCTAATTACCTAGGGACTTGAAGAATGTAAACAAAGAAAAATAAAAATGTAGATTCGAATGAAAAATAAACATAGAAATTAAAACTTCAAATGTATTTTGCATAACTAATGAACTGTAAACTTTATTAAAGTAGCAAAATACTTAAAGTATAAAGTTCAAGGAGTATAGATTGTGAATATAGATGCACAAGAAGCTTACTTGGATGGAGATTAAAGTCTATTGGAGCTAGCAGGTTGTGTTCTACAATCAAACTCCATAATCCAAGTACTTCCTAACTCTAATCAATAAGAGCTCATCACTAGTTTTTTCTTGAATCTACAACTTTGGTGAAGGTGGTGTAAATAGTGGTGCTTGACTCTTGTTGTAATGATACTACACTGAGAGTCTCTAGTGCTCATGTAGATACCAATGTGCTCCAAAAGTCTTGCAAATTCCAAAAATGGGTTCAAAATTCTTGAGGTTGCAAAGATTGTATGGTTCCAAAAATGTTCCAAACATGAATAAGATATTTAAGATTGGCTTTTATAGGCTTCAAGGTTGCTGATGTTAGGCTACAAATATTTGACATGATTGCCAACAATTGGTGTTGTTTGCAAGTATAAAAAGCCATTATTCCTAGCATAGTTTTCCATTTATGACAAGTTTTAATACCTAAAGGCCATCAAAAACTCACCAAATACTAAAATTTGTAAATGAACTTTTGTTACTCCACTAGCTTCACCTTAACTACACTAGTCCTGGAAAACTACATTAGCATTGTTGGAATCTACTAGGAAATATGGTAACTATGCTGGCCATATTGAGATTGATGAGAGTTTGTGATGACTACGTTGGTTATGCTCCAACTACTGGAAATTGTGATGACTACATTGGTCATTCCTAGGAAAATGAAAAATCCAACAACTCCAACACTAGGTGTGTGTAGCTCCAATGTAGTCAAGGCCATAACCACCATAAAACCCATGAAAATGCCAAATTTGGTAGTCCCCAAGATATTTTCAAGCCCAAATATATGCATGACATTACTTTTTCCACTTTGAAAGTGAGGCGATAGCAACTTGTGAAGCATTTTTCAATCACAAAAACTTAAAGTATGCAAGATTGCAACTCATGGGCCACAAACCTTACATTTACAATAAAATATTACCTCAAGTTGGGTGGTGAAGGTTTATAATTTATAAAATTAATTTTCTTGGTGGTGTTTCATTGGCCTCTCTTTGTTGATGTTTTTAGGATTGACCTAAGAGACATCAACAAAGAATGAAAAACACCATTGTAGATCCATCACCAACATTTCCTCTTCACACTTGATCCTAGAGCGTCGAACCATGCCAAAGAGTGCTTATGATGATGAGATAGGATCATGGTGAGACAATATAAGATGAATGTCATATTTGGCTACAAGAAAATGTTGACATTTTTGTATGTCAAAACCTTTGAAAATGGATAACAAAGGATGTTTGTGTGGTTGTTGTGTTTCTAGGAAAAGAACATGGACAAGGACTAAAGGGGAGTTCAAAGAATGATATCTATAAAAAATATGAAAGTAAAGACTACAAGGACTCAAGGGAGCCTGGATAAGTACACAGGTTTCTAAGTGAAGACTACAAGGTCTTAAGGAAGCATGGATGACTAAAGAAGACTTCAAGATAAAAGAAGATGCTTTAGTGATTGAGAGGAACCTTTGGAATCAAGAGTTCAAATGCAAAAAAGACATCTCCCAAAAATAGGACAAGTCTCCTATCAAGAGAAAATTCCTTCCTAATGAAGAAGATACCTTGGCCAAAATGGAAAACACCTAGAGAGGATGTCTCCTAAAAAAAAGAGAGGTCTCCTTTTAGGTGAAGATGTCTCCCTAGAGACATATCCTTTAAAGAAGAGATGTCTTCCCAGAATTGAAGTTTGTTGCAGAGAGATTTTCCAATCTTGAAGAAGACGTCTCCTCTAGCCATTAGATAGCCATTTCATGAATTTCAAAGTTCTTTTAAAAACTTCAAGGCTATAAGAAGACTTAATTCGCTTAAACATTGTGAAATTTTTTGAGCAAGCAAGTGTCAATATCAAGCAATCATTATGTACTTTATTTGTGTACTTCATTATACCATCATTTGTACTATTACAATGATTATATTGTATTGTACCTCAATGTACAAGGACTAGCAAATCACTTTCATCCTTTCCTTGTAATTTTTTTTCTCTTTCTTGTTGCCTCATTAGGGTTGATGTGCTTCTTGAAAGAAGCCATCATCTTAAGCTTGTTGGGATCCTACGAGATTGAGTATTGGTGTAGCATCACAACATTCTACAGTAGAGCTCAAGTTGTAAAGGTTGTGGGATCTTGAAAATCATATTCTAAGATTATTAGGACCTTGTGGGGTTAAGTGGATTCGTAGTGACAAATCACTCTAGAGCAAAGCTTAAGGCTTATACAGGGTGTGATATTCTTCAAACCACATTTTGAGAGAAACAAAGTCTGGACGTATGGAACCAAACTACACTTCGAGTGTGGACCACCCAAGTTGAAAAACCACATTAAATCTAGTTATGATTTTTTTGGAAATTAATTTTTGATTTGTGGAACTTATTAATCCCCCCATCACCCCTCCCCCAATGCCCCACCCCCCTCCCCCCTCTCTCTCTCTTCTAAGTTCAATGATCCTCAAGTGGTATCAGAGCAAGGTTATCTCTTAAATATAAAGTAACATGAACATGGAAGGGTTAATCTATGTTAGGCATAATTGGACTAGGAGACTTATATGCTTCATCAATTACTATAGTCAACTTTTTCTAACACATCTACAAAGGTAAATATTTCATTCCTTTTTTTACAATTAGGAATAAGAAAAAAGTGACTATAAGACTAGTCAAACTAGTGACAATCTAGACAAAAAAGATAGGACAAATAATGATTTTTTCTTTGAAGAAAGATTCAAGGTTTTTTGTAATGAATTTATTTATTTTCAAAGCCTATGTGTTGATATGAAAGATTTTTTACAAATCAAGAACATGAAAATTACTTCTCTTAATAATGAATGTTCATGTCTTAAGAAAGAAATGTCAAACCTTAAGGCTAAGATTCAAAGACTAACCAATGTGATTAAGTAGATGAGTAAGAAGTCTTTAGAGAAGATCAAATACAAAATGCAAAAATGGATGTGTGAAAAGTTCTACAAAATAAAATCAATCTAGGTTTAGTAAAACTCAAAACCTAGAATTTTAAATTGTTTCTTTAGTGGAAAATTTGGTCATATTCAAGCATTTTTCTATCTTAGAATGAATCAACATACTTGGTCTTTGCAAAAGTAGACTAGGCAAGGAACTTTGTATGTTTGCAAATAAAAAGTGAAGAAGCTTGAAAAGAACTTGCTAGCTCAAATAGCTTTCTCTAATGCCAAAAAATGGCATATGGTATATTGACGATGGCTATTCAAGGAATATGATAGATGATAAAACTTACTTCACCCACTTCATAGAATAAAATTGTGGAACCATCACATTTGGAGATAACATGGAGGCTCCCATAACATGTATTGGTGCCATAGGAGGTAAAGCTAAAGGATTACCAACTATAAATAAGGTTTTCTTTGTTAAATATTTGAAGAATAATCTTCTTAGTGTTAGTCAACTTTGTGATTCTATTTTCAATGTTACTTTTTCTAAAGAATCTTGTAGAATTCAAGATTTAAACACCAAAAATACTGTGATAGAAGGAACTAGGAAGGGAAATGTTTACCCAACTATTTTTGGAAATGATCCTAACCTGGAATCCAAGTGCTTATTTAGTTGTATAGATGATACCTGTCTATGACATAAGAAGCTAGGTCACATTAACAAAGAAATTCTTTAGACTCTTATGATAAAGGAAATGGTTCGTGGGCTTCCCAAACTTAAAGACTTCAATCTAAATACTTGTGAAGCATGTTAGAAAGGCAAGAAAATAAGGGTAAGATTTGGTAAGAAAAACTATATATCTAGCTCGAGACCCTTAGATCTTCTCCATATGGATGTAGTTGATCCTTCTAAAACACTCAATTTGGAAAAAAAAAGGTAATTTTTAAAATATTTTTGATGACTACTCTCGTTTTACTTGGGTTGCCTTCTTATACCATAAAGATGATGTATTTGATCACTTCTTAAGAGTTTGTAATCCGATATAGAAAGAGAAAGGCTATGGCATTAAAATTATCAAAACTAACAATGGAGGGGAATTCAAGAATGCCAAGCTTAAGAAATTTTGTCATATGAATAGCATACTTCATCAATTTTTTGCTGCAAGAACTCCTCAACAAAATGGCATAGCCAAAAGGAAGAATAGGATTTTGAACAAAATGAGAAGGACTATATTGAATGACTAAAATATTTCCTATCATTTTTAGGCCAAAGCTATCAACACTGCTTGTTATGTGTCCAACAGAATTATGGTAAGAAGATTTACTTCTAACACTCATGAATTATGGATTGGTAAAAAAAACCTTTAGTAAGTTATTTTCATGTTTTTGGTTCAAAATGCTATATTCTAAATGATAAAGATAATTTAAGGAAATTTTATTCAAAAACTGATGGAGGTATTTTCTTGGGATATTCAATAGTTAGCAAGGCTTATAGAGTTTTTAATAAGAGAACAAATATCATTGAGGAAATCATAAATGTTAAAGTTGATGATCATGACATTACATCTCCTCAACCTAATGATGAAGTTGTTCTTGTTCAAAAATTATCTAGTGTCACTTAAGTTCAAGTTCGTTAGAACTCTAAAATAGACAGTGAGCATGAAGAAGAAAAAGAAGATAAATCTAATGAAAATTCCCCTATTCAATCGATGGTGCCTAGACTTAGTAAAATTCACTCTCTCAATGATGTTATTTCGAAAGTTCAAGATGATATTCGCACTAGAGTCAAACTAAAGAATTTTGTGCTTATTCAGCTTATTTCTCACAACCTGAATCCAAAAAATTTAAAGAAGCTAAAGGTGAAGAAGGTTGGATCTCTGCTATGCAAGATGAGTTAAATCAGTTTGCTAGGAATGGCATATGAGAATTGACACCTAGACCAGATCATAAATACATTATTGGCACAAAATGGATCTTTAGAAACAAAACTAATGAAGATGAAACTATAATAAAAAATAAAGCTAGATTAGTTGCCAAAGGATACAATCAATAGGAACAGATTGATTTTCATAAAACTTTTGATCCTGTATCTATACTAGAATCTGTTAGACTCCTTTTGGCTTACACTAGTAGTAGAAATATCAAGCTATAGCAAATGGATGTGAAAAGTGCATTTCTAAATGGAACCATACAAGAAGAACTTTACATTGATTAACCTAAAGGTTTTATAAATCCCATCAAACCTGATCATGTTTACAAGCTTAAGAAGGCTCTCAATGGCCTTAGAAAAGGCCCTAGAGCCTAGTATGAAAGACTCTCTCAACATCTCATATCAAATAGTTTTGAAAGAGGGAAGGCTAATGTCACTTTGTTTCTCAGAAGAGAAGGTACTGATCTTCTTATTGTTCAAATTTATGTTGTTGATATTATTGTTGGTGCTACTAATGAAACTCTCTACAAGAAATTTTTAGATCTTATGTAGGCTAAGTTTAAAATGAGAAGGATGGGAGAACTCAAAAACTTTCTCAGATTTTGAATCAATCAATCTAAAGAAGGAACCTTCATTTGTCAAACCAAATATGTCAAAGATCTCCTTCTCAAATACAATCTAGCTGATGTTAAGGTAAAAAATACTTCTATGGCTGCAAATTTTAAACTTACCAAGGATGATCAAGGTAACCCTATTGATCACAAGCTTTATAGAGGAATGATAGGTAGTTTGCTTTATTTAATTGCTAGTAAATCATACGTTGCATTAAGTTTTGGAATGTGTGCTAGATATCAAGCCATCCCAAAAGAATCTCATTTAGAGGTGGTTAAATGAATATTTTATTATTTAAAAGGTACTACTAACTAGGACCTTTAGTATCCAAAGGACTCTCCTCTTAATCTTACTAGATATTGTGATGCAAATTAGGCAAGTTGTACAGATGATCGTCATAGCACAAGTGGAAATTACTTTTTTCTAGGACGAAGCCTTGTCTTCTAGACAACCAAAAAGAAAACCTCTACAACACTTTCTATAGTAGAAGCTGAAAATATCTTAGTTGGAAGTGTTTGAGCTCAACTTCTATAGATAAGAGAAATGCTTAAAGACCTAGGCTTCCAATCACAATCTACTCCTATCTTTTATGACAACAACAATGCCATAAATATGACCAAAAATCTAATTCAACATTCCTACACCAAACACATTGAAATTCATCATCACTTTATATGTTAACATACTCAATGGGACCACATAAATCTAGCATTTATTGGAATCACAAATCAACAAGTTGATGCCTTCATGAAACCCCTTAATGAGAAATGATTAACTTCTATATTTAAAGATATGGGAATAGGACCCTACCCTATCTAATAAGTTCTCTTGTTTTTGTATATTTTCTTTTTCTTTTCTTTTCTCTCTTATACATAAACACAAAAAAAAAAAAATTAGTATCGTTCTTCTCTCTTACACATGTTTAGAAAGAGTTTTCGACTAGTCATTTTTGCTACTATTCAAAAAGGGAAAGAAATTTTGAGTTTGGGGTGTGTTTTCTAGTAACTTGGAGATGAGTCATGATTTGACTAACTCTAATATCAGAGCCTCAACATCGAATACCTAATTTTGAAGCCCAAGATGCAATGCCGAATATCCAATATTTTAGGGTATATGCCAGCCTATAAATATAGTGCTTGGGCTCATAGTTTTCGTGAATTTTTTCATATTTTTACATAGTGTACTGACGCTCTTGCAATTCATTTTCTATAGAGTTAGAATATTTTCTAAGTGCCCACAGTAGAAGTCTAAGTGTGTACGAAACTTTATTTGAACACTGATGTACCTGAGCATAGTAGTGTGATCGAAATAAAGACAAGCTCTTTTGATCATCCTTACAGCACTAAGAATAGATTCATATTTCTTTAATGCATTCATTACTCAAGCACTTCACTTTAATGCATTTTCATTAACCAATTAATTTTCAGTTATTCACAAAGATAAGCACGATCACTTCAAGCATATGTGTAGCACTTGGTAACCCAAAAATGCTTAACATTTGGTAATCCAAAAGTGCTACATGCATTTAGGATGTGTCTAAAAAGTGGAAATAGGTACTTGTGTTAGGCTAGCTAGGTAGTAGGCTAATTAGATATTAAATTCCTCTACTTTCCATTCTTGTTGTAGGTAATTAAACTCATAAAACATAAAATGATAAAAATCATGTACCTCAATTACACTTAAACCATATCCTTGAGCTTCACAAGTGTAGTTGGAAAGACAACAAACATTCTCAACATCCATTTCACTTCCTAGAGGAATTATAACACTGAAGAACTATAGGTCCATGGAATTCAACTAGATCATATGTGGACACCTTAGTGCTTTGTATGGTTGGGTGCAGAGGTACCTCACTGCTCATCATTAGCACTATTGTTAGGGACTTTTTAGTTGTTTTGTGCACTATCTAGGACTTAGTGGAAATCATTCAAAATCATTGGAACTAACATTAGAGTCGTATCATACTTTATAATTACTACAACAAAATTTAAAAGCACACTGCATTATTATCCTCTAATTGAAAATGTCTTCTTCTCACAGGAGTGCTTCTCCACCTAAGTCTAATGGAGTACATTAATTGGTGCCTTAGCAATACTAAGTGGTATATGCTCGTCCTAATGAGTATGTAGCTAATTTCACCTTCATCTTACATTAAGATAAATAGTTGCAGTGGCTTGACCTAGAGGGCAACATCATGTTATCACTTCATCGATCTATTCTTGCAATGCTTCAACAAATGCTTCTTCATCAGGGTCTCTAGGAACTTCATGCTAAGTATGTTGTGCAAGATACTGATGCTAGGGATTATCGTCCCACTAAGGCACAATGTCTACGAGATCAACAACTAGAACAGTGTTATGAATTTGTGAAGGAAAAAGGATTTAATGATTCCCCATTCTTGTTGTACCAAAAAGATGATAGAAAACCCTTCTCTAGGGATTTTCCATTTAGTGAAATTCCTCTCTTTGACTTTGATGAAGGAGGTCAAAAATAGAACTTGTAGTCCACAATCCACAATCTTGGTTCTTACAAGAATGGATCCAATGACAAAAGCATATCCAAAGAGGGAAGTCATGAAAGGGATGCAGACAAGAAACAAGATCATGATCATGGTCACGATCACCAAAGAGGTAGTAGTAGGTATCATGATGGTGTTAGTCCTCCTTCCTCTACAACTTCATCATCATCTTCTTCTTCTTATGGCTCTAATCACAACTACAGGGGGCATGACCATGATGAAGGTGACTGATAGGAACTTAATGATCGAAGGGACCATCGGGCAAGGTAAGATCAAGGGCATAAACATTCAAAAGAGGAATATCACCATGAACAAAGGGGTATTAGAGGGCATCGTAGGAACTATAATCATGGCCTTGATGAGCCTTTACTTGCTACCTAAAGTATGCTCAATATTGCAAAGGCAATACGAATTCCTACAAGACATCTAAAGGATATTCAAATCAAAAGGCTAGACATGAACAATGTTCCTCGATTCAAAGCAGGATATAACTTGGATCTACAAAATCATCTCCAAAATTTTCAAGATGCATGTGCCTTGAAAAATATAGAATATGAGTGGCAAAAGCTTAAGTTATTCTCGAGGATATTCATTAAAGAAGCAAAGAACTAGTACTGGTCCTTAGAATCGGAATCTATTAGATGATACAGTACAATGCTTGAATTTTTTAAGGACAAATATCAGACGTACTCCAAAGTGTCCAACTTGAGAAGGTAGATCTAAGGATGAAAACAAGGAACACATGAATCATTGAATGCCACCATAGCCTGATACTATTCCTTAATGCATAGATCTCATGTCCATGGTTATTCTCAACTAGACCAACTTTTCCACATTGTAGATGAGCTTCTATCTAAAAAAAGAAAAACCCTTGATGTTTATGCCCAAGGATGGGTAGTAGAATTAAGTATCTATCAAATCCAAATATTAATTAAGCAAGTAGCTAAAGAGGAAGGTAAATTAAGAAAAAGAGCAAGTGTAGAAGAGTACAACTGTGATCCTTCCATTTGTAAGAGGGAGGTTCGATTCTGTAACAAAGAGGAAGAATCAACACTTGATGAGGTGATGAATAGGAAAACCTTGCCACTCTAAAAATTTTAATCCAAAATTATAGCCAAGGTTGATTAGTTATGGGACTCCATGAATAGTAGATTTTAAGTTGTACTAAAAATTACTGAAGAGTCCAAAGAACACAGTAGTAATTGTAAGTGCAAAAGGCACAAGAAAGCTGAACGTGCCTATCAAAGAGATAAGGGCAAGATTGCTACAATAGAGGAAGTTGCGGGAAGTGAATTAGATGATGATGGTGGATGTGACATCTAACAGTATGAAAAACCTAAGGAATGTTGCCCCATAGTGTCACACTTAAAAGAGTCTGGGGTGTACACTTTGAGTCCATGACTCATACAAAGGCAAACACCTAGAAGATTACCTTATCCTCAAGGCAATTCTAGGTAGTTTTACTAGCAACAATAGTATTATCTAAGTGGAACTCTATCACAACCATATGAGTAGTCTCAACAATGGTAGCAACCACAATCATGGGCACTGGCACCACCAAGATGGCAATATTTTTACAGATAACTTGATCCATATGGGTATTACGTTTAGCAACCTTTGTCTCCACATAACTCTTCCAGTCACGTTTCTACTTTCTAATCTCACTACCATCCTTCTGATTATTATCGAACTCATTCTTTACATAAAAGAAGGGATACCATCTCTTACCCTTATCCTCCTCCTGTTCATGCACATCTTCCTCCTTCCTTTGCACAACTACCACCTACTCCACTTATGCAAGGTGAACTACCAGCTCAACCACAATAACGCAATGCTACTAAGGTCATTAATTTACAATCATTTTATCAACTGAGTGGGTTAAATACTCAATCAAGGAAAAAACCTTTCTTTTGATCTTGCAATCTGCCTAAGCCCTCAAATACATCTACGTTTGATAAACCTATTCCTCTGTCTTCCTCTATATCAAATTCCTTTGAGTCCCCTTCAAACCAAATAATACCCAGGATCCATACTATGATGCTTACTCATGCTAAATCTGATTGGATCCATGCTTGAAACCTTCCTAAGAAATTAGCCGATCCTGGAAGTCTTCTTATTTATTTGTAGATTGCTAGGAAAAAACCATGCAAGGCTCTTCTCGATTCAAGTTCTAGTGTTAATATAATTTCTCATGATATGTATACTGTATGGAACCTACCTCCTCTCAAGAAGAGAAATATCATATTAGAATTGGTAGATCAATCCATCACTGTTCAATTGGAATTGCTAGAATACATTATGACTACTGTCTATGAGTGGTCTTATCCTATTGATTTCCTAGTCATCAAGGTGGAGAACTACAAAAGAAACTTCCTAATCATCCTGGTAAGGGCATGGCTAAGAACCATTGATGCAAGAATGGGCATTAGAAATCTTTTCTTAGAAATATCCAAAGAAAATTCATTCAGAAAGATTAAGAAGGAGTTCCATGCATCGCATAAAGCAATACATGGTGAAATTGTGTGTAGAAACTCTAGGTAGTGAAATAAGCATCAATATCTATATGCAAGCAGTGTGCACTAGAAGGAGAAATTAAAAGATGTCTATATACAGTAGCCAAAAAATAGGAGGGTACCTAATGGGTGACCCACTAATTCTAAGAATAGCACACTTTGCATGGAACCAACTAAGAGCCTAACATGCACATATGTCATAAGCATGGATGAACTAGAGCAAGTTCATCACCAACTCTCTAATGATGCAAATAATGATACTTATTTGAAAGCGTTAGAAATTCCTAAAAATTTCAAGTAAGAGCCCCTTGAACTAAAAAAGCTACTAGCTAGAATGGAATATGTATTCTTAAAAAATGGAAAGCTAGTCATAATCAATGCAAATCTTGTTCCATAGCAAAAAAATATGTTGTTGAATATAGTTGAAAAATGGCAACAAATTTTACCTAGTTATATCCAAAACTCACAAGGATTGATCTTAGGATATGCCAACATCACATCTATACTAATCTAGCCAAAAAGCCAAAGAGGCAGCCACAAAGGTGATTGAACCCCAAACTAAAGTAGATCATCAAAGAGAAAATTGAACAACTCCTTAAGGTGGGGTTCATTTATCCCATTGTGGATAGTGAATAGGTTAGTCCACTCGTGATTGTGCCAAAGAAAGCAGGAAAGTGGTAGGTTTGCATCAATTTTTGGCTGCTAAATATGGCAACATTCAAGGACCATTTTTCATTGTCATTTGTTGATTAGGGGTTAGCCACAATATTTGGGCATTACTACTATAGTTTTCTAGATGGTTATAGTGGCTATAACCAAATTCAAATTGCACTAGAGGACCAAACCAAGACAACATTCATGAGTCCTTGGGGGACTTGTAAATTGCAAGATGTCATTTGGTCTGTGCAATGCCCTTGCTACATTTCAACACCTAGTTTTAAGCAATTTTCATCAACAAATCGGTAGTGGTGTGGGAGTCTTCATGGATGACTACTTCACTTATGGATCTACATTTGAGCAAGCCTTATACTACCTTGAATAAGTACTGAAATGATGTGTTAAGATAAACCTCAAGCTGAATTGGCAAAAGAGTTATCTAATGCTTCAGGAAGGCATTGTGTTGGGGCATAGAATATCACAAGAAATAATTGAGGTAGACCTTGAGAAAATAAGGGTCATCCAAGGAATAACCCATCAACCAAAAATTGTCAAACATGTTTGATCATTCCTTGGACATACTAGCTACTAGCAGTAATTCATAGAGAGTTTCTCTAAGATCACAAAGTTGTTGGTAGAGCTAACAAAGAAATATGCTCCATTTATCTAGATCACAAAATGTGAAAAAGCATTCCAACAGCTAAAAGAGAAACTTTTAGAAAATCTAATCCTACAAGCATCCAACTAGTCCAAACCATTTCATGTCATGATAAATGCATCAAATGATGCCTTGGGAGCTATGCTTATGCAGATGGATGACAAGAAACGACCATACTAGCTCCACTATTGATGAGTGGCAAGGTACCCCTACACTCAACCATACGAAACGAGCGTAGCATGCGTGATCTGGTCGAAATCCACAGACTAAATGCCTAAACACCCCATGGAACACTTGGGGTTAATCATTCGTTGTCTTCCCAGACTTACTTGTTGTTGTCACGATGTATGGTTAAGTAAGTCTGAGGTATATGATTTTTTTGGTCTTTTATGGTTTTATGTCTTCTATGCTAAATGGTGAAGGGTTGAGAAACTAACTAACTCTAACTAAGGACCTAAGTCTAAATTAACTAGTGTCAGCATCGATTCCCACTTACCGTACACACCCTGAACTATGCAACTGTGGCTACCAAACGCTAATCGTTACTGGGATCACCACACGTAACGCATGTGCTCGAAGTGGTCGTACTGAGGCACCTAACTAGCCTAAGCGTGATGAGAAGCCGATTACTTGACTAGTCGTACACATCCGTAGATGCTCATAATCAAGTCGTACTCATCCCGCGTTCTAGGAGACAAGAGTGAGAGAATCTAATCGCGATGAGTAGCCGATTCCTTGGTTATCCATACACATTCGTCAATGCTTGTAACCAAGTCATACCCATGCCGCGCTAATGCATGTAATAAATGACATGTAAGAAATAACAAATAATAAACCTATTCCATGTACTGCAAGGTTTATCCACAAAGCTCGTCTTTATTACCGTACACAACTTGCGTTCAGGTACAAAGATGCTCGAATAAAGATCCATTCACTTGGGGACTCCTACTGCGGGCACATGGAAAATATTCTATCTCTAGAGTGATTAAACTACCAAAGCTTTGCTACTTCTAGCCTAAGATGAAAAATGAGGGGAGTGCCACCTCTTATTTATAGATTTGGCAGCGGACCACGATATCACGTAAGCAATATTGTAGGGGATGACGCGATATCACAACGGCCGCGATATCGCGTACGTGATATCGCAGTGCATGCGATATTGCATCTTATCATACCCCCATGACTGAATGAAAACTCATCCTCGAGTTCCTTACAATAATATCAGGTAGGTATGGAATTATTGAGGGGAATGGAACTAATGGGACGACATGTGAACAGATCATTATTACAAGACTTGACAAAACTAGTGTTCATGACAACAAGGGTGAACACCTTATTATAATGACATCAGGCCTTTTTTGGCAGATGAGAAAGAGAGAGAAAGAAAGAAATGTTGCTGCTGCCAACGCCTAGATTGCACCTTCATTGTCCATCCGTAAGCGCGCCACCAATCTTGCTCCTTGCATCGCTGCATCTAGCACGGCTCCACTCCAAGTGTTTGCTCCAGATCCAATCCGTTGTTTGTATGTCTACCATCTGCACACACAACACAATCATATATTAGCAAGGGTAATTGAATCATCATGTACTTGATACCTTGCTTCGATGTAAACTCATTGGCTAGGTTGTGGTATGGCTGATATGGATCTGGGAATATATTAAGGATGACTATCGAAGGTGTAGGGGTTAGGAAGAAAATCAAAAATTTCGGGGCTAGAAGAAAATTGAAAAAATTAGGCCCCGTACCCCCACAACTAATCGCGAACCTCCGGTAGCGTTAGAATGGAGAAGGAAAAGGAGGAAGAAAGATAGATAAAAAGGGACAACTATGGCATCGATGAAATGGATGTCAAGATGGAAATGAACAAAATAAAATTAATTGCAAAATGTTAATTGAAAGAAGTTAACTAATGCTCCAAATAGGAATGTCAGTGGATCCTCCCCAAAGCAGGCTCATGCCCTTAATGCCCTGACAAACCCACATTCAAAGAGTCCGTAGGCCCTAGGAATGTCATTTGGAACAAGAGTTAAAGTCTTAACCACAAGAATTTACCAAAAAGAAAACAATGCATCAACCAAAATATATACACTAATAATACAACCGGCAACGAGGTGAACAATGGAGAGAAGGATGGAGAGAAGGATGGATAGAAGAAAAATGGAATGGAATCCCAAGAACAAGGTGGTGTACAACCCCTTGTGTGTTTGATGATTAATGTGACTTGGTAAATCTCATTCCAACTCCAGCCTCAAACCAACCACATCCAATGACTTTGCATCACCGCATTTGGTTAAACTATCCACTTAGGCAACAAGAATGCACACTCCAAGAGCCACCACCATTCCGACGAAACAAAGGAGAGAATGGGAAGCGAGAAAGGCCTTAGTTAGAGGGAACACTTTTGGTTCCATAACCAGTGCTTGTAGCCCAAGTTTATTCGTCTAAGGGGTGTGCTTTGAATTCTCACTTGGTTTTTTTTTTTGT
>MNCI01038211.1:74381-101243 GCA_015680685.1 Gnetum montanum | reverse complement strand
AAATAGATTAAGGGACTCCCAGGGTCAGTTAGTTTCTTGGGAAGGTGGCCTAACTTGATCTAGTCAGTTACGGTATGCGTTAACATAACCATATGCGTTATGCTTTGTTGAACTGAAGGGTTCTCCGAAGTGTTAGATGGTGATGGAGGAGTGTTCATGGCCTCAACCACTTGTTGTTGTGAGAGTTTATTTGGGCTTTTAGTTTTGATGTAAGGTCTTCTCTTTTTACAGTTGTCAGAACCAGCAGTGGGTTGGATATTTACAGCTCTCGCAGCGTGACGTTGCTGCAGTTGAGGAGGAAGTTCCCCTTGCATTGTTGGAGCAGGAAGTGTTATGGGAACTACTTGTGGTGGAAGAGATGCGGATGGATTAGGAGGATGGAATGAGTGAGAGATGTCTCCCGAAGGAGGAGTCCTTCTAAAGTACTCCCGAACTTGGTAGTGACGATTGGGAGTTGCGTGACCCATAGAGTCACTTGGAGAAATCGGCTACTACACATAATAACCATAAGGATCGGGCTACCGGTAAGGGTACTGTTGTGTTGGCGGTGGCATCCCCCATGACTGTGGGTATTGCCACTGCTGATGCTGTTCGATGGGCTGTGGTGGAGTTCCACTTGGATAATACGTTAAGGGTTGGTGGAACTGCCTTAGGTTACCTTGTGGATAAGGTAACCTATGGGGTGTTTCTCGTTGGTTGAGTCTTGGATTAAGTGCATATACCCCAGACTCCTATAGATGTGAGATGATGGGGCAACATCCCTTAGGATGGTCATAATGGCAAATCTCACATCCATCGTCATCATCTATGTCAGAATCCTCAGCCACATCGAAGTTAGTGTTTTTTTCCTTACCCTTGTTATCTGCAGGGCCTAAATCTCTCCACTTTTTCTTACCTTTGTCACTACTTTGTTCCACCTTAGACTCTTCTACAATTTTCAAGACTATTTCAATTCTTGAATCTAAGAAATCCCACATTTGGTCTACTTTGGCCGATACCTCCATTGTTAATTTTTGGATTGGCAAAGTTTTCCGATTCACCAACTCTTTGATTGATGACTCATCCTCTTCATCACAAAATTTCACTCCCTTCTTTCGAAGGGAGGGATCGCGGTTGTACTCTTCCGTACTTTCCCTTTTGCGTAGCTCACCCTCTTTGTTTGCTACTTGCTCCAACAAGATACGTACTTCATGGGCTCTACGTTGTGAGATTCTCCCCTGGGCATAAGTCCCAAGGGTTCCTCTAGTTTCATTCCTTAGCCCATCCATGATGTGGCGAAGTTGATCTCGCTAAGTGTACCCATGGCCTGAGCAATGATGTAATAATGTGTAATAGCGGTCCATGGTAGCATCCAAGGGTTCGTGTGTACCTTGCTTCCAACCTTGGATCTACTTACGCAAATTAGACACTCTGGAGTACGTTTGATACTTTTCATTGAACAGTTCTAGCATCATACTCCACCTCCTGATGGTTTTTGGCTCTAAGGACTGGTACCAGCTTTCTGCTTCCTTGGTGAGTGTCCTTGGGAACAACTTAAGTTTTTGCCACTCATTTTCTATATTCTGCAAGGCACAGGCATCATGGAATGCCTGTAAATGATTTTGCAGATTAGCATTGTATCCCCCTTCAAACCGTGGGATGTCGTTCATGTCTAATCATTTGATCTAGCTATCCTTTAAATGCCTTGTGANGTGATGTCTGCGTTGTTCCCTACTCTCCCTACATCCTTGCCCTTGTCCTCTCTCTCGACTTTCACATCGAGGTCTTTCATCCTTTTTACTTTTATCCTCACCTTTATGTTCATGGTGGCTACGCCCAGATGTGGAAGGAGAGGGTGAGTGATGTGAAGAAGGGGAAGAAGAAGGGGAACCATCGCCATGACGATGTTTCTTGCCTTCTCTTCGGCTGCTACGGCCCCGATCGTTGTGACGATCAAAGTGCCCATCCTTAGCATGAGTGGTTGTTCCCTCTATGAATAGCTGGTGTTCATGGGCATCAGAACAAGGGATATGTATCGTTGATCATAGGTTCTGATACTCAACCTCCTCACCATCATTAGGAGGGGGAACATCCTTTGCTAAAGAACCTGTGATAAAGGGTTCCTCATCTCCTATTTCACTAAGGACGTGTGGGACCTTGCCCTTCAATAGTGCATGTTGACTCTCCTACCTTAAGTCTCTCATACGTTGGGCATCTGTGGGATAATAATCCCTCATGTCAAAATCCTCTGCAACGTATTCAGCATATAGCTCGATCATGCCTATCTGTGTCAAAGCATAGAAAAGCATGTGAGAGATTGATCGATTTGGGGGTAACACAATGTTACCTTGCAAGTCTCTCCATCGTAGCTGTTCATCCTGATGGAAAACAAAAGTAAAATTAGGAATATACTCATTGGGATGAGTATATGTCATCTTATATTATTTAGGACTTGGTTGTTTTTGCTTATGTTTTTTATCTTGCCGACTGTCTCGTGTGTGGTCCTTAGGTGGTGAGTTTCTCTTATGAGAAGAAGGCATTTTGATTGGTGTGTTATTTCACCATTATATAAATTTTTATCTTGATTAACCCGAAGGTTCGTTAAGGCTCACAACGATGTGAGTGATATCTCTTATGTTCTATTCGGTGCACAAACACTTAGTCCCCGGCAACGGCACCAATGATGAGTGGCAAGGTACCCCTACACTCAACCATATGAAATGAGCATAGCACACGTGATTCGGTCAAGCTCCATAGACTAAATGCCTAAACGCCCCATGAAACACTTCTATGCTAAAGGGTGAAGGGTTGAGAAACTAACTAACTCTAACTAAGGACCTAAGTCTAAATTAACTAGCGTCAGCATCCGTTCCCACTTACCGTACACACCCTGAACTATGCAACTGTGGCTACCAAATGCTAATCGTTACTGGGATCACCACATGTAACGCACATGCTCGAAGTGGTCATACTGAGGCACCTAACTAGCCTAAGCGTGATGAGCAACCGATTTCTTAACTAGCTGTACACATTCGTAGATGCTCGTAATCAAGTCGTACTCATCCCGCACTCTAGGAGACAAGAGTGAGAGAATCTAATCGCGATGAGTATCCGATTCCTTGGTTAGTCATACACATTCGTCAATGCTCGTAACCAACTCGTACCCATGCCACGCTAATGCATGTAATAAATGACATGTAAGAAATGAAAAATAATAAACCTATTCCATGTACTGCAAGGTTTATCCACAAAGCTCGTCTTTATTGCCGTACACAACTTGCGTTCAGGTACAAAGCTGCTCGAATAAAGATCCGTTCACTTGGGGACTCCTACTGCGGGCACATGGAAAATATTCTATCTCTGGAGTGATTACACTGCCAAAGCTTCGCTACTTCTAGACTAGGATGAGAAATGAGGGGAGTGCCGCCTCTTATTTATAGATTTCGCAGTGGACCGCGATATCGCGTACGCGATATCGCAGGGTACGATGCAATATCGCGACGGCCGTGATATCGCAGTGCATACAATATCTCGTCTCATCAACTATGCAAGCCAAAGCATTGTGGGTGCACAACTAAACTACACCACCATAGAAAAAAATTAGTGGCAATGGTGTTTGCTCTAGAGAAGTTCATGCATTATGTGCTTGGATACAAGGTGTTTGTGCACATGGACCATAATGCCATCCACTTCCTAATGAATAAGTTGATGGTGAGCTCTCATGTCATGCGATGGCTGGTGATGTTACAAGAATTCAATCTTACAATGATAAATCAAAAGAGCATTGAGAATGTGATTGTTAAACACTTGTCTCGATTACGATGGGACAATAGAGAGGAGAAAAACCCACTATCTAATATGTTTCCTAATAAACTCCTCTTTATCAAAGCTATAACTAAACAATTACTCAATAAGATTAAATGGTATGATAGCATTCTCACCTATATTCTCACTCAAGAGATGCCACAAGGGTTGGACCACCGAAAGAAACAACAATTTCTTCACTGGTGAAACACTTCATGGAAATCAACAAGCACCTCTACAAGGTGTGTGTCAATGGCCTAGTTCATTGGTGTGTCCTTAATGTTGATCAATTGGATGTTCTCCAAGATGCTCATGAAGGTTCTTGCAAAGGCCACTATGCTGGGAGATGCATGACCATTAAAATCCTAATGTCTAGGTACTATTGACCAACAATCTTTAGATATGCTTACCACTATGTCTACTTTTGTGAACAATGCCAACGAGATGGTGGAATGACTGCTCGAATGAAAGAACCTCAACAATGGATTCAACCACCGAAATCATTCGACATCTGGGGCATTGACTTCATAGGTCTCATCATACCCATGTCAAATGGAAAGGCATACATCATAGTCATTCTTGACTATTATATGAAATGGGCAGATGCAACAACCATCATCAACTATACATCTTCTACTGCTTCTCGATTTTTATAAAAAAATGTTGTAAACAGATTTGGTGTGCCATGTGCATTAATTTTTGATAATGGAACTCACGTTATAGGCACTACTTTTTGAAAGCTCATGCAATGCTTGGGGTTTGAACATAAACTTACAACACCCTACCACCCCCAAGCCAATGGTCAAACTGAGCTTACTAATAGGGAAATCACAAGGATTCTAAGAACTATTAGCAAGTATAGAAAAGACTGAAGCACAAAACTCAATGATGCCCTTTGGGCCTACCACTTAACATGGAAACTTCCTATAGGCTACTCTCCCTACAAGCTTGTGTACAAAAAATTACCAACACTTCCTATTCAATACTAGCCCTGTACACTGTCAACAGCCTATGACCTTAACATTGACTTAAGTCTAGCACAAAAATAAAGATTGATGAATCTCAACTTGCTAGACAAAAATTGATTAGTGGCCTTATCATCTAACGAGTTGCACAAGGCATACAACAAAAGGTGTCTTGACCTTAAAATCAAGAAATTCAAACTTCAACTAGGAGATAAAGTTTTCCATTAGAATCCCACACATATACCTCAACAAACTAAGTTTCCAACATTGTGGAAATGACCTTACATCATTTATAAAATTTTTTCTTCTAGATCCATGATGATCTACAAACCTAAAAGCCTAGATAAAAAATAGTTGGTCAACATACAACAAGTCAAACCTTTCCATGAACATAAGCCAACTAATACAACAAATGCCTCATCAAATGGACAACCACGATCAATATTTCAATCTCCTCCTTTCAACTTAGTCATAGGAGAGATGGCTATCCATGCTAACCATATAAGAAGCTCCTCAATTTTTCATATTTTTGTTTTACACATTTTTTTTTTACACATTTTTTTTTACAACTTTTTGTTTTGCACATTCTTTATTTTACATCTTCTTCTTTTCATGTTATTGATCTTTTCTAATTTTTGTTTTATAACATCATTAGTACATTTGCTATATCTTCATTATTTTACACTTTCTTTTATATTTTATTTTATTCTAGCACAATTTTATAACTTTTGTTAATAAGTGCTAGGCATAGTGGTAATTTGTTGCTTGATGGTGGTATGTACTATTTTGTTATTTGATTGTTGGTCCCTGGACTCTAGCTTTGAATTTTGTTACTAATACTTAGGACATGGTTTCTTTTCATGCAATAGCCAATGCATCCACAACATCCACCCATCCACAAACTCTATGGTTTTCCTTGTTCTGGAAATCTATAGTTTAATTTTCATTAATAAAACTTTAACGAATTTATGACTTTGGTAGTTTTTGGATTTTGAAATTATTCAAAGGTTTGAATAGGGTGTGACTTTAAGGGGATTTGGTATTCTTTGTGCCTTTCTATTTTCCTAGGTGCATGTGTGTTTTTATGGATTTCTTACCATTCTATGTCGACCAATAAAAGAAAGTTGAATAACTCTTTGCATGGTTTGGTTCTCATCATCAAAATATGATGAGAATTCAAAGCACACTTTGCATGGTGTGATTTCCATTTCAAAAAAAATGATGAGAATTCAAAGCACACCCCTTAGACATAATAAACATGCTACAAGCACTGGTTATGGGACTAGAAAGACATGTTACCCATGCCTGAAGGTCCCCTCTAACTAAGGCCCTTCCTCACTTCCTACTTCTCTTCTCTTCTCTAATAAGAAATGGTAGTTGTTCTATGGAAGCACTCTTGTGTCTTAGGAGGATGAAATTATCTTAGAATGGCAATGCCAAGTCACTGAATGTGGTTGGTTTTGGTCTAAACTAACTATTGATTTTATCAAGTCATTTACCCACAAAATTCACAAGGGACTTTATGTGACCTTAATTAGGAACTCCATTCCACTTCCTCACATCCATCTATGCTTTCCATGTCTCACCTCACTGTTAGTTTCATGTTCTTGTTCAATGTCTTGGTTTGATGTGTCAAAATTCTTATTATTTTTGTACTTAACCTTCCGTAATCATTAATCATCTATGGAGCCCACGAACTCCTTAGTTTGAAGTTATGCAAGGGCATACAAGGCTTGTACCTACTTTTTGGAGGACCCACTTGCATATCTTTTGGTTGTGTTAGCTAAGTTCTTTATCCTTTGACATTCTTACAATTAAATCCTTTTATATTCCCCATCAATAACATCCAATTGTTCACATATTCACAACATTTTCCAATGAACTTTCCTCTTTATTATTGTGAATTCTTAAACCCTCTTCAAGCATTTCATCTTGTTTGAACTTTTTCAAATTTAATGGACCACTTATCTATTTTACCGTATTTGTTAGTTTTCTTGCTAACACTACTAAAGGAATCAATCTACCACAACCATAACCTAGCCAAGTGTAACCACCAACAAGACAAGGTACTTAACATCTATGTGTTACACATTGCATACTAATTTGTGATCCTATTGTGATTGCAATGGAAAGCATGCACTAGAAGCAGGACTATCTTCACCAAGAATGATGTAGTAGTATCACACGACAAGGACTGTGCATGATCATTAGATCTTCTCTCTTACTATTCAGCTACCAAGAGGCGTTGGATGTCAATTTTATCTAGAGTGTTTACTTCTCTTATCATGAACATCCAATTTTGCAAAAGATTATAAATTTGTACACTTGGGCACTCAAAATCTTTTTGTTCCATCTTAGTCAGTTTTTATGTTAGTCAGTAATCCCATAACTATCCAATATTTTGTAAGGAACTTGTTCCTCCTCTTCTTCACTCAAGGATGAGTTTTCATTTAGTCGTGGGGGTATGATGAGTCATGATTTGACTAGCTTCAATATTAGATATCCAATATTGGAGCCTCAACATTAGATACCCAATGTTGGAGCCTAGGATGTGATGTCGAATATCCAATATCATGGGGTATATGTTGGCCTATAAATATAGCACTTGGGCTCACAGTTTTCATGAAGTTTTTCATAGTTTTCCATAGTATAGCAAAGCTCTTGCATTTTGTTTTCTCTAGAGTTAGAAGACATCTCCATTGCAGAAGATACATCTCCCATGAATTGAAGTCTATTACAAAGAGATGTCCTAATCTCAAAGAAGATGTCTCCTCTAGCTGTTAGATAGCCATTACATAAATTCTGAGGTGATTCCAAAAACTTCAAGCCTATAAGAAGACTTCATTCTCTTGGGCATTGTGCAAGTTTTTGAGCAAGCATGTGTCAACATCACTAAATCACTATGTAGTTTATTTGTGTACTTCATTGTACCATCATTTATACTATTGTAGTGATTATATTGTACTATGCCTCAAAGTACAAGGTTGTAATTTTTATTTCTATTTCTTATTGCCCTGATAAGATTGATGTGCATTTGCAAGAAGGCACTGCCTTAAGTTTGTTGGAGTCCTATGAGATTGAGTGTTAGTGTAGCATCACAACACTCCAGAGTGGAGCTCAAGTTGTAAAGGCTATGGGAGCCTAGAAACCACATTCTAAGCTTGTCAGGACCTTGTGAGGTTGACTCAATTCACAGCAAAAAATCACTTTGGAGTAGAGCTTAGAGCTTGTATAGGGTTTGGTATCCTTAAAATCACATTTTGAGAGAAACAAAGTTTGAAGGTGTGTAAGCAAACTACCCTATGAGTGTGAACTACCCAAGTTCGGGAACCACATAAAATCTACTTATGGTTTTTGTGGTGATTAATTTTTTACTTGTGAAACTTATTCATCCCTCCTAAGTTCAATGATCCTCAAAAAATGGTCATGAGGATTAACAAAGAGTTCAAATGTTGACATCATTGCTACAGTTATGGCAATGAAATTTTGGCTAATTGATGTAGTTTTTGGGGTTCATGCTTCGAAGTGTTGGTCACTTGGTAATGTTCTTAAGGAATCGATACTTTACTTCAATGTTTCTTTGGCTATTAAGCTCCTTCCTTTAATTATTGGGAGTCAATTTTTTATGTCTTTTGATCTTCATTGGACTTTCAACTTCTTGGCAATTTGCTTCCCCATTTTTCCTTTTTTTTTTTTAGGTGAAACCTTCCTTGGGTTTCATTGCTAAGGTTCGGTTTGGTTTGTTTTTCCCATTGAATGAGATGTGTTACATCTAACAAACTTGGCAAAGCATGACGAAGGAGTTGTCAAATAGCCATAATTCATAAGTGTCAAGCATAGGTTAACATTATTGTTTAGTATAAGGAATGTTACAATTAGGCTACAAGATGGTGGCTCGAAGGGAAAATAATGAGAGTAACATGGAGTAACACTTGGCATGGTAGGATAAGCTAACCAAATCTTACGCATCAAGGTCACATGGTAACTTACTATCGTAATTTGTTGCACCTTCGCGATGACTTCAATCTTCATCTTGCAAGCACAACTCCAAGAGAACAAGAAAACCAAACAAAGAAAACATGTTTTCACAATATAATGCATAGGGTTATATGAGGGAATCAAAAAAACTAGATCACCATAGGTCCTTATTATTACAAATTTTTATAGTCCACTTATTGTGCCAAAAGAGATAGAGAAAAGAATGTTTTCTTACTTGTTATAGGTCATCGGAGTCTTCTACATCAATCATTCATTGCAGCCTATCAACAATGATAAACAACACTAAAAGAAAACATGTAAGTATTAGATTTAATCAAGTCTATGTAATGGCTTTAATGTTGCATTGAAAGTGCTTAATGAGGTTATCAGTAGGCTTAAGTTCTAGAGAGAAACTTGGTCCTATGCGTTTTCTCCTGATCATTGTGATTTGGATGGAAATTTCAACTAAGGAATCCTTCATGATGTCTCTACCTTTGAGACAGGCTACTTCAAGGCATTCAGGCTATATATAGGACACTTTTAAGGTTTAAGATTTGGGTATGTAAGGTCAACTTTATCTAGCAACATTACGATAGGGGGCTTATTTGGGCTTTAAGGCTTGTCAAATTTGCTTCCCTATCCTCCAAGCTTAATCCTGCATGACAACATAAGCATATTAAGTGGCACCTAGGTAACAAAATGACTAAATAATGCAAAAATAATGTAAAATACTTTAGTAATAATGTATGGATAAGCCAAAACACATTACATCAATGATCAAACAAGGTTTAAACGAGGCCACTAAGGTTACAAGAGATAGGTGAAACAAATGGGATGAAGTGTAGGTAAAATAAGGCCAAATGGATGGTAAATGATGGGAACATTTGGTGGAATGTGACAATGAGAAAAAATAAAGCCAAGTGACATCATAGGACCAAACAATGAAGGTTAACAATGCATACCAAGATCAAATCGAGCCAAAACATAGTGAAACAAGGCCAAACCAATTAAGGTAAGAAATATATAACAAAACATGGTCAATATTGGTCAATTAGGATTACATTTTTCCAATTTTAGGCCTTAATAGGCCATAGTAGAGGTCTACAGGGTTGATGAAGTAGTTTTGACACATAGTGAGGTTGTTTTGAGGCTATTTGAAGGCAAAAATGAAACCTTTTGTTGTGACTAGGCTAGGCCCAGTTGGGACTATGCTAGCTAGTGTAGTTGGGATAGGCCCCAACATAGTTAGTGTCAGTAGATGATTTTCCAAGTTTGTTATGGCCATTTTTGAGTTGCTAATGGTTTGTATGTCTAGCGCAGTGGACTAGGTTAAAGATTAGAAAACTTTGGCATTGTTTTGACCCTCCAAAATCTTCAAATGATGCTAGAACCTAGTGCCTACATTGGCCAACATAGTCCCAACATAGATGCATGGGAAAAGTGGGTTTGTGGGGTGTTATAGTTGAAACTAGTGTTCCATCAGCTTCCTAGGGTAGCGTAGGGTCTTGGGATGACTAAACAAGCCATTTGGGGGGGGGCCAAAATAAGCTACTACAAGTAGAGTTTTGGGATTAACAACCCATGACTATGTTGGCCAATGTAGTTGGGAGTGGTCTCAGCATAAATGGGATCAACATTTGGCCTTTTCATTTTTAAAAAATACTAAATTGTAGCTGGCTTCAAGGTTTTGAGGTTCCAAGCTTCCCAAATAGTGTTTTAATTCATTTTGAGTATTGTGATGTTAGCGTAACCACCATGGGGCAAGAACTATGTTGGTACTATGCTAGCTAATGTAGTCCTAGCCTACCTTAATGTAGATTAATGAAATCTGGTGTTCTTACAGTCAAAATGAGGTGAAGTTTTTACGACCAATGTTCTAGATTTCTCAAGATAAATTTTAGATCATTCGGAATGTTATGTTACTAGCCAAACCAAGCCAAAATCATGACTATGCTAGGACTACATTGCCCACCATAGTCTTGGCCTACCTTAGCATAGTATGATGTGAATCTTGGCTCTTTATGGATTTCTATGATCAATCAACCAAGTCCTTGGGTTCCCAAAGTTACTGGTGTTGCTTGCTAGGCTTTAGATGGTGTTTCATTTTTGAATTAACCATACACCCTTTGACTATGCTAGCTAGCATATTCCCAATATATAAATCCCAAAATAGGCCATGAACATGTCGAATCAACTTTTCAGTGCATCATCTCAACCTTAGAAGCCCTCCTTTTAGCACTAAAAACTATAACACCTAAAAAATTTGGTTGTTGAAAAACTAAAAATTCCAGGTGAGACAACCTAACCTTGGATCCCAAGGACCTTGAAGAAACAAGATCCAAGATACCCTAGATGGTCTTGCTAATCACCTAGTGACTTAAAAATTGTAAAATAGTAAAAAAAATTGAATAATCAAATTGTAGATCTAATAAAAAAAATAGAAAAAATAAACTTTCACAAAATGAATGAACTATAAATTTTATTGAAAATAATAATAATTACATATGTAAAAATTTCATGGGAGTACAAGTTTTTCTTTTTTCTTTTTTTTCTTTTTTTCTTTTTGTGCTTAAAATGTACAAAGAGTTATGTGAGAAGTGGTTGCAATCCTGATGAAACCGATAGAGTGCTTCCTATGATCAACTCCATGATCCCAATGCTTCAAAGTTCCACTATAGAAACTCTTTGTTGGTTCTTAGGTTGGATCTACTATGCTAGTTGAAAAATGGATAAGGTAAGTATTTGACTTTTTGGTGTTGGGCAATTTCTCTAAGAGTCTCCAATGCTTAACCAATTGCCAATTTGTCAAAAAATTCCTCTCGAAGTGTTGGAATTTTGTTTAAATAGGCTACTGGTGTTCAATTTATTGTTGTACATTTTCTACCATGATTATTGAAAAATTGAAATCATGTGTAGGTGTGGTAGGCTTTCAACTCCAACATAGTTTCATTTATGATAAGTTTTGATACCCCCAAGGCATCAAAACCATGATTGTTACCATAAATAGTAATGGACTTTTCCAACTATGCTAGCTTCTCCCAACAATGTTGGCCTTGTGGTAGCAATGCTGAAATTGTTGGAACAATGCTAAAATATATGAAGAAACCAAACCCCCAACAACTCCAACATTGGCTTTGTAACACCCACACTAGGTTTTGGTGACTATGTTGGGTTTTGCCAAGAAACTGAAATCCAACACCACCAATGTTGGGTGTAGGTGGTTCTAGTGTAGTTAAGGCTATACACCCACAAAAAACCCATGAAAATGCTAATTTTGGCAATTCAAAAGGCATTTTTAACATTCCCAAGCCCAAATATAAAGATGGTATGATTTTTTTTACTTACAGAGTGAGGCTATGACAACTTTTGAGGCATTATTTCAACGCCAGAAGTTAAAGTATGTGAAATTGCATCTCATGGATTGCAATCTTTACATTGTACAATAAAATTCTAGCCTTGGTTTTAATGGTGAGGCTTACAAGTTACAACATGAAATTTCTTGGTAGTGTTTCATTGGTCCTCCTTCTAGTGCCAGAAACTATAACACCTGAAAAATTCAATTGCTAAAAAACCAAAAATCTCAAGTGAACAACCATTAGACCCCTCCCTTTGCATGTTTGAAATGTAATATGAGAGAAAAGAACATCATGAGCATCAAAGGAACCATCACTACAATAGAGCATATAAACCCGAGAACTAGGAGGAACTCCTACTAGCCACTCACAGTATGATTGACATTAGGAAAGCAGTGTACATACCCATCAAGCATTTCAGGAATAGTCACATCAAAAGACTTGATATTAATAGTATTCCAAAGTTTGAAGGAGGATATAATGGAGATTTGAAACATCACCTTTAAACCTTCCATGATGCCTATGTCCTACAAAACATAAAAAATAATTAGCAAAAAGTAAAGTTATTTTCCTATTCATTCATGAAGGGAGTAGAGAGCTAGTAAAATTCTTTAAAACTGGAATCAATTAGAAGATGAAGTACCATGCTAGAACTCTTTAATGAAAAGTATCAAACTTATTCTAGAGCATCAAATTTAAGAATATAAATCCAAGGATGGATGTAAGGGACAAATGAATCCCTTGATGCAACAATGATCAAATACTATTCAATGTTACATAGATGCCCAAGTCATGGATTTTTTTCAAAGGAAATAACTACAGCACATCATCAATGTGTTAAGGAACAAAATAAGAGAGACCCTTGGAATATATTCCCAAGGTAACTATAGGTAACTATAGGTAGCCCTATAAACAATAGTATTATCCAAGTGAGGCTTATCCTCAACCATAGGAGGAATACCAATAGCAATAACAACAAGCACAATTAGGGGGGGATGCCACCACCAAGGCAGTGGTATCCATATTGACAATCATATCCTAATGGATACTGTGTATAGTGTTCTATATATCCAAGAAGTACTCATATTCATGCATCTTCTCCTTACTATCCAATTGAGTACCATAGACCTACAACCCCATTCATGAAGTCATAACCTTACATGTCTCAACTAGCAATAGGTCCATCATATCAAGTTCCTAATCCTTTACCACCAGTACCACCACCTACAATGCAAGGGGAACTGTCTACACAACCTTAGCAAAAAAAATGCCACTAGGGTAGTTATTATACATAATGAGGATAATCCTAACAATACTAAATGAAAATCTAGAAAACATACTTTCTTTAGGACATGTCCAAAAAAGGCTAGTAGAGTAGGAACTCCATTCAATCCTATTCCTCCTATGATAGATCCTTCTATAACCACCATGCTGCTACAACAACCAAATCAGAAGTTTATAACTATCATGTTAACTCATACAATATCATATTGGATAAAAGTAGGAACTCTTACTAAGAAAATAATAGATCCTAGAAGTCCTCTAATTTATTTAAAAATTGCTAGAAATTCACCATGAAAATCTTTACTAGAATCAAATTTTTGAGTTAATTTGATATCTCAAAAACATACAAGACATGAAATCTACTGCTCATTACTTGGTAATGATGAAATGATAAATTGGATATAGATCAAAGCCTTTAAAATGATTACAGCTTGGGATTTTTGAGGAATTTTAACACAAAACTAAGGAAAGAATGTTAAGTAGTGATGTATATGGATAAAGTAGTAGCATATTAAATTTTTAAAAAATCTAGAACTGGTTCATAGATGAGATCTCCAAGAGTTATACAAGTAGAAACTTCCCAAAGTAGGTTCATGCCTATAATATTCTTGTATAATCATCTATCTAGATGTCCATAAGTACTTAGGAAATTAAAATGATAATCTTCTTATTTCAACACACACATAATTATCATTTCTGGAACCCTACACTATGCTAAACCAAACCATTAAATTAATAATAATCCATAGTAGTGAGGTGAAATGAAGTTAGAACAACTTGTAGAAGTGGAACATGAGGTACCTTACCATGTTCTTATGGATCCTATGTTTTAGGACATGATTGAAATGGTCAATGATACCTATTAGTTGGAAGTTCATACCTCTTTCAATGACATCCCATTACATCATCTTGGGGCTACCACCATGAGATCAATTAGCAACCATATTGAAACAGCATCACTTAATCATGAGTATTTATGTTATGGTCCTTGGCCACTAGTTAGAAGAGCACCTTCAAGCTTGATCACACGTCTTTCCATTTGTACCCTAAGAATGATTTTTTAATAATTTAATTAATTATTTAATTCATTATCCTTGTCATAGGACTATCTTAGGTTTGTCTTTTTAGTGATATAACAAGGAAACAATTTTGTGTAAATAATATTTTCTAACTATAGTTAAAAACATAAGTGATAATATATCAACATAAAGCTAGTAGAGCCTAGGGTATAAATCCAAGAAATCAACAAATCCCTCTTGATTTCACACCCTTATCTACTCCTTTTGTTCATTCCTTCTTTCATCAAGGCATTTGATCATGGATTACTTTTAGTTTTAAATGTGACAAGGATAACATGATTCCAATGAGAAGGATAACTTATTAATGAAAATGAAGGGATGGATGGTGTAATCTCACTACCTTGCACAATTATTCATTTAATTACTTTAATATCATAGCATGTAGTTGGAACCATAACATTGCCTCTAATACATAAGTGGTACTTTTATTAACAAAATATTAAATCATCTATAATATAATCAAAATGACTCAAAAAAAAGTAGGAAATATATAGAAATATAGAAAAATATTAAGAAATTAAAAACATTATAAAAATACAAAAGAATAATAAATAAATAGAAAATCTCGAAAAAAAAGGTGTAAAATATCCTCCCAAGATTTTAAGTAGAATTGGTATCTTCCACATGACTAAGGTTCGTGGGTAAGATATGAAAGATGGAACAAGCTTTTAAAATGGTAGAGGTTGAGGATGAATTTATGGCTATCTGGAAGTCCCTAAATGATTTGAATTATTATATGTTCATTAGAATAAGCTTTTGTGAACAATCAAGATGGTCTATTTTCATGGTTCTTGATTTGAAGGTAGAGTGAATAACATAAGGTTCTTGCTACCACATGAGTGGAGTTCTAATATAGAATCTTATTTCCTATTTTAAATTCTATGTATTGAATCCTAGCATCATGCCATTGTTTGATGTATCCCTTGTTAATCTCATTCATAATTAATGCTTCCTTTCAATTTTTGTCTAGCATGTTAAGATTCATCACATGTTCTTTTTGTGCTAAACTAAGATCAAGATCAAGCTCGCATGTTCTATTTAATGTACAAAGTTTCATTTGAATGGGTAATTTAGACAACTTACTATACACTAAATCGTATCAAGAATAGCTTATAGAAAGTTTGCAAGTAAAGCGGTAGGCACATAAGGTATTATTTAATTTTATACTTCAATATTTTTTACATCTACTAATGATCTTCATAAGGATGCATGTAAATTTTTCTATTGGTTACCTCTGCTTGATCATTCCCTTAGGGATGATAGGAAGTTAATTTATGCTTAAACCCTATGAATTTCATTAGCTTTTTGAATGTAGCACCTATAAAATGGATACTATTGTCCAAAATAAGTGTCATTGGCATATCAAACCTATTAATCAACTATTTTTACAAGAAATTTATGGGTATAACTATAGTGTAGTTAGATACTATTGTAAATTTTGCCCATTTCATACAATAATCCACATCAATAATAATGTAGATTTTTCCAATTGAAATTGATGCAACGAGACCCATTAAATTAATTCTCCACAAGCCAAATTGTTCCAATGGTTGGATCTATTGTTGGGATCCTTCAAACCTTGTTGTTATCCCACCATTTTATTGACAACTTTTGTAAGAATTTGCAAATTGGTGGGCATAGTTGAAGATTCTAGGCCAAAGGTATCCAACCATAAGGATCTTTATGATCATTCATCTTCTTGCATAGTGATCTTCATAAGTCCCTCACAAGTGTCTTGGAGATCTCTTGGCTGATTTTCTTTTGCTATACACTAATGAACCAAGCAATCGGTTTAGATTTTATAGAGATTATCCTTTATTTTTATATAGTGTTTGATTTGGTGTAGGAATTATTGTTTCTTATGTTTTTCCCATTCAATAGGAAACTCTTATATGAGTAAATATGTAAGAGATTTAAAATACCATAGTTTAACCACCTCTAATAAACTATTACAGCTTTGCCAAAGAGTAGCTCATCTAGGAACTAGTTCAATGGTGGCTCTTCAATAACCTTCTTGTCAAATCATAACTAAGATAAATGATTGACAAATATATTTTTAATTGATTTCTTGTCAATCATTATGATATCAAATTCTTTCAAGATAACTAGCCATTATATGACATAAGAACTAACCATTGGCTTGTTCATAAGAAATTTGATTGACTTATGATTTATATGCGTAAAGACTAGATAGTCAAGCATAGTGTTTGAGCTTTTCAAAAGCATACAACATTGTCATTAATTCTTTTTTAGTCATGGTGTTATTCAACTATGTATCCACAATGCTTTTGCTTATACAATATATGTAATACAAAGGTTTTTAACCATCTAATTGCATGATCATGGCTTCCAATGAAAAGGTGGATGCATCTATCATGATATGCAACAATTTGACCTAATCATAAGCTTGAATAATTGAAGCTTCTATATGCTTTTTCTTCATAAGTTCAAATTCCTAATCGCATTTCTTGGTCCAATAAAATGGTGCATCTTTCTTTATCAACTTCACCAACTATTTGATGATCTTAGAAAAACTTTCACTAAAGCACCTTTAGTAGCTAGTTTATGCAAGTGTAAGGAATGACCTAATATATTTCATTATTTGGGGCATTTACATAAATTTATAAATAAGTTTGGTCTTTCTTGGATCAACCTCTATTTCTTTTTCTAATATCTAGTGTCCAAGAATAATGCCCTCTTAAACTACCAAATGGCTTTTTTGCTACTTAAAATTGAGATTGGTCTTCACATAGCACTCTAAGACTTGATCAAAATTAGAACCATAAAGTGGAGAGAAGTCATCCATGATGAATTCTATACCATTATTAATGTACTTTTAAAAGATACTAAGAATGAAGGTTTGAAAAATTGCAGGGAAACTGCATAGGCCAAAAGGCATGTTTTGTATATAAAATTTTAGGAGGGGCTTGTGAATGCAATTTTGGTCTAGTCTTTTGAATCTATTTAAACTTAATTGTACCCACTATAGCCATCTAGAAAATTGTAATACTTGTGCCCTATGATTGTGTCCAATACTATTAAGGATTTTTTGTTATGTTATCAAGATTAACATTCTAAAATAATGTCTATATATAGAGACACTATAAATTACTATATGCATCATTTTAGTATGATACATTACCATGGTGTTTATGTAATTTAACATCATAAGTTAAGGTTTGTTAATGTTATTATTATTGTTTATGTTTATGTGTAGTTCTAACCATTCGTCGTATCTTTTCTATTGATCAACATGATTCTGACAAACCTATATATGCTTTGATCTCTTGTTTATCCAATAATAACAAGTAGCAATTAAGTAGCAACACACACTACTTTATTCTTATATTAGAGTGTTTACTAAGTTCTTAGTTTCTCAACACTATAGAGAATTAGGTCTCTCAATGTGGTTAAAATGTTAACTTTTTCTCTATAATCAAAGTTGACAGATTTGTTTTTTAGTTTATCCTCAAATCTTATGACCATTATATTTAAAAACTTATCATTGGCAACCATTTGGGACGTGACCGCCAATGGGTGTGGCCTTCGAGTCACATGACCCTTAGGGTCACAAGATTGAAGGTGTTCTTCAAATAGGGTTTAGGTGCTTGCTGGTCTCTAGCAACACCAAGGCCCAGATACCTCCAAATAAACTCAGTAGTCATGAAACATACTAAATGTGAATATGTGTTTGTTGCTATGAATGTTGAAATGGTTGGGTTGTGTATGAAACATGTATTGACAATAGCACCTACATTGGTGTATTGACAATATCTCTCTTATCTCCCCAGCTTTATGTTATGGCTCTATGCTACTATACATTCCTCTCTTCTCTTTCTCTTTCTTTTTCCTCTTAACTCTCTATCTTCTTTGTTTCCATTTTCTCTATTATTATCAATACATTAGTAAGATTTGAATTTTATATTGCTCCTCTAGTAATGATATGTTAAAACTTATGAGCATGATAGGAAAAGCCTTCAATTTATATGGCATCTTTTGATCATTCTATATCTTTGGGATTTAAACATGTCCCTCTTCTGTAACGTAGCATTATTCTCATGACAAGTGTATCAACAATGCCCCAACTTTCTTTCCCTTATCCCACTTCTTTAACCCCTCTTTATTAGTATATTAGGATCAACATTTATCACTTCATTTGCATCAACTTCAATAGCAGTTCTTGATTGTTACTCCTTTAGTTTTCAACATTAACCTTTAAGAGCCCTTCAAGAGGGGGTGATGTTGGAATCACTTTTTCACTTCCCTTAGTAGCATTAGGGAGCTTGACATCTCTGTAGCATTGTTCCCATCATTTTATCTACCTTCTAAAGCCCTTCATTAGCTTTGTCTTCAAAAGTCGTGATAACATTGACAGTTAGTCTAAGTTCCTACATCAATATTAGCTTCTTTAGGGCCTATTTTGTTACCTAATTCTTTAGGCATTGTTTCTACAAATTCTATCTATTCTATTTAGAATTTGTTTGGTTTTGATTGTTTCCATGGAATTCTACCTTGTGGAGTTTTACACACAAGCATCTTTCAATTTGTGTTGGGCCCACTGTTTTTATTGTTTTCTTGATTATGTTCAAATTTCACCTTTTGAGGTGTAATCTCCTTGAATTCATGAATCTGTAAACTCAATATCTCTATAGATTCAACAACTACAAATTCATATAACCAAACATGCCCTTGATAGTTTTAGCATTTGTGTAGAACTTAATGCTAGGAATTAAATCTTGCATCATTTCCTACATCAATTTCACCATTATGTCTATTTGACATTATCTTTGATATAATGATTAACCTTTTGAAAATTAACAACATTGTACATATTATGTTTGTAGCTTTGTAATTCATTATGAAATTTGTAATTCATTACCCTATTTGACATGTTGCTCCTACATGTCTGAGACTTACATCATTACATAGTAAAACAGACACCATGATTTAATGAATGTTATCTTTTGTAGATCATCTACATTAACAAAGATTTGATTATAGCTTATTCATTAACAATAGGAAATCATATTAATGCTAGAATTCAAAAGTATCTTAACATTTAGTATTTTTGAAATCTATATAAATTTAAATAGGTCATTGTCTGAAATTGCCACTATATTGGAAACTTAGTCTAACTAATCCACTAAACAAATAAATTCTACCATAAGCAACTTCTAGACTTCTAGAGATCTTTTATTGTGATTTGTAGCTTCAACTTTCTTTACCAAATCTAGCTCCAACTTGCAATTCAATATTATGTATTACAATAGATTTGTAAATGCTTTGCATATCATTATAATGCCAAGTATATAGATAACTAAAACTTACCAAAGCATTTTGTAGAACATTATTTATATGATATCCCTAATTTAAGATTTAATAAAGGACAATTCACTTAGTAGCCTACCCAACAAAGAACATTAGCACAACTTTCTTATTCATATGTACACTACTAACAAAATTGATCAAGGATGGCCATTTGGAAAATTGCTGGATGATGACCCTTCTACAAATGAAACATATAAGATATTGTTGTATCATCATAGCTTGCATATTTTTCCTCTGCAAGACATTTTGAATCATAAGTTGCAATTTATTACTTGAGAAAGAGAGAATAAATATTGATATAAAAATCATCAGCAATACACCTACCTCGCATACTTGATCTCTGTAAATTGATGATGTAATAAAGTAACTAAAATTTAAATGGGTCTCAAGAAACTATTAATTATAAAATGTACATGTACAATGTGACCGCAAATATCCACCACAATCAAATTATCAATAATGATAATAATAATATATTAAATAAACTAATCACCTTAAGAGTACCAACTAGTTATAGGACCCAAAGTTAAATCAAATTTCAGAGGAGAAAATAATCATTCAAAGGTATACTTAAACAAATAATATGGCTAAAATTTTAAAAATAAAACCACTATATGCAACTTAAATATGTACAGTCATAAATAGATCAATTGTATATTGTACAGTGTACAGCAGAATGAAGCATCGCTTTCAAATGAGGATGTCATTGTTCTTAATCTCGTTTTATGTTGTAGAATATGAGATCAAACTACAGGACCTGCAGCTTATGACTGCAAGCAACATTGTTGCGCTCAGACACAGTCGTATAAGTGGAGAATAGATTACAAAACAAAGCTATATTACATAATTGCGTTCAAGCAATCCCTGATCTGCACGGGATTCCATGCGAATAATGCAAGACATATCTATCCCCAAGACATCAATGGAAGAAAAATTTCATGCATTACCAAGAAAGATTTCGGTGGGTGACTTGCATCATACTGAAGCCTGTGTATTTGATGAAGCTGCAAGGATCTGATTTTCCCTATTTATATGATTTCCCCCCGCCTTTGTGCTATCCTGCTATGCAACCAATGTTGTCGGCATGACTGGAATTAAAGTTAAATACATCATCTTGAACAGCAGGACAATCTTTTGGAACAAACCTGGACATGGGAACTTGGAAATTGATTTGGACTTCCGGAAAATACTGAATGTTTTGAAAGATCTCTCAGCACTCCCTGCAAGGATTTTTTATCAATCGTTAACAGATTTCCTACATAGAATACACTTTCCTAGAAGTCCACTTCTTTCCAACTTTTACCAGCCAGTTTCCTCATTTGAATTTTTTGCAGTCCTTTTTCTTACCCATGTTTTTAAAAAACATTAACCACTATATATATATATATATATATAATGTATTTCCTCTAATTTTTTGTCACTGCTGTTAACATGACAGGAATTTCCGACGAGACCTTTCAGACAATTCTTCACCAACTACTTTTAACACTCGTTAGAAATGTACAGGCTATGATTGTATATTCTTGTAAGTTTTTGGGTGATATTGAAATATTATAGGAACATTCTCTTCACACACGGAGGCTCAAGGCACATCCTGCCATCTAGACCAGCCACATCTATAACAAGGCGGCCTTCAGCACTAGTTAATCTTGTAAAATAATGGTGAAAACAGGAACCACCAATAATAAAAGAAAAGAAAAATGAGGAACAATACTTCAGAATCTACATGGAACACCCCTAAAAATTTAGTAAATGCAAAAAAAACATAAGGAAAACGATAAAGAACTTTGTATTAAAATACACTCGGCAAACTGGTCTTCAAGTCTATTAGGCATCTAAGCATCCCAAAAAATGCAGGGAAAAACAATGCAGAACGCTTATATTAAAGCAAACAAGAGCAAACCAGCCTTCAAGTACAATAAGCATCCAAGTCCCATAAGCATACAACAGGCCAAATGAACTCAATCATCGTAACCATCTTTTATAACCTCTTCATAGGGTTTCTATACCCTTCTTGAACCTTCTACAGTCCCTTTCCCTGTCCCTTTTGAACCTTCTAGATTCCCTTTTATAATAGTGTTGAACATTAAAAAAATAACTAGTATTTTGAAGGCGCATGAACTTTGAAATTAATATTTAAAAACAATTTTTAAATTACAAAAGATTTGGCTTCATTCTAGAATTTCTCCTGCTTGAAGACAATTTTGGCTATTCTTCAGGAACCTGGGTTGCACTGCTTTTCAATTCCATTAATGCTTGCATTTCTGGCACTCCAAGCTGCTTCCTATAGAAAACATACTTTTATGTTGTCACAATCTTCGATACAGTGTAAGCAACATTGTTCTTAATGTGCATCATTTATACATTCATTATTTCTTCTTCTACGAAGTGATATCTCACATCAATATGTTTCATCTTTTTTTTTTTTAATGAAGAAAAGGAAAACCCGGTTCTATAGTGGCCAGGGCACCAAAACTAGGAACATACATGAAAACGGAGAATGGTGGAGCATTCAGCTAAAAAAATGATGAGCAAAGAGAGCAGGATCAGACCATTCATGCTAAAAGACCCATCAATTACGAGATAGCCACACTGTGTGCAAGGCTGCTACTGCAAGGGTTTTGTATTTACACCTCTTCCATTTGTCCCAACTCTAAAGGGTGCATGCTAGTAAATCATGTAAGGATTGCCAAAGCCAACATGCTCCTGTTAAGCATATGAGCTCATTCCAGAAAGATTGGGCAGAGGGACAGCTGAAAAGGCAATGATCGATGGTCTCTGGCAGAGCACCACATCATGCACATGTATTAGCATCAATCAAACCTTTATGATATAAAAGCATCTTCATAGGCAATCTGCCATGTAAGCATTTAGACATAAAAACTTTGTATTTAGGAATAAGAACATCACGCCACCATGACTCTTTAATTGGGTCTTTGATGCCTAGTGCTAGGCTAGTATAGGCCTCACACAGTCTCTATTGAGCAGATTGGCCCCATTGCACAACCTGATCTTGAACTTTGATATTCTGTTGGAACCATGGCCTTAATTTTTCAAAGCTTTGCCATGTTGGACTGGCCTTAATTTTTCAAAGCTTTGCCATGTTGGACTGGCCCTAACAATGGTTGGAGCATTGTGAAATAAAGTACTATTATAAAGGTATTTGGCTCGCATTGCTTGAACCCATGTTTTGTCGCATGTATAGAGTTGCCAAATAAGTTTCCCAAGCAATACAAAATTGATGTGATATAATATAAGTGTCTAATACCCCAACGACCTTCCTGGACTGGACAACAAAGATGGTCGCAATTGAGTGGAAACTGTGTTCTTTAACATGAGACCAGAGAAAATGTCACTCCAGCTTTTCCAAATGATTCAGCACTGCGTCTGGAGCTTTATAACATGATAAAAATTAAAAGGGGGTTGCATGAAGCACTGAGCAGAGCACCTATAGCCTCCCTGCAATATGTTTCATCTTCATGATAAGCTAGATTTTTGGCCAAGAAAAGTGAATTTTGGCCGTCATAAAATGCATGATAATTTGTGGTCAGCTCTCTGGCAAAGGTAATTGAGTTGGTATTTATGTAATAGTATGTGCCTCATCTAATATAAAAATGAATGTAGGTTAAAAGGAAAAGGCATTCAACCCTTCCAATATTTTCTTCACTTATTTCTTCTTTCTATTCTATTCACTCTTAATTTCCAACTTAGAAAACTGCAAAGCCACACCATTGCTTTTAAAACTGTTTGCTCATGCTACATATTTAGCCTTTTATGCTGGATAAAGTAAGCAATGATTGCAACCTTGACAACCAGCTAACACCACCTCCACTAAAGATAATCATCATCATAGCCTTGTTCCAATAAAATGGGGTTGGCTACATGAGTTCCCTTTTTCCATTTACCTTTATGAAGAGCTAGATCCTTATCCATTTGCAATTTCTTCATAGTAACTTTTGCATCAATAAAACCTATGGCCTACAAAATTCCTTCAAATTGTAACTTATAACATTTAGTTATAATTTGAAGGAATTTTTACCAGTCAGTGAACACCATTTTTTGAAATTCTCTTCTTTAGTTTTGTTACCGGTTGTTCATATGTAACTTTTTTTCCCCAGTTTGCTCCCCAGCAGAATAGATCCAGGTTTTCCTTTGTCTGAAAAAAAAAAAAAAAAAACTTTTAGCATTTAGTTCTACTTCAAATGCCATAGAATTCACTTCTTTGCATTCCAATGTTTAAATCAGATTACGCATGAATCTATTTACAACACCAACATAAGCTATGTTAGGCATAACGCAAATCATTGAACCAACTGCAGACTTTTATGGTGTCATTTCCATTCATGCCAATTCCTATGAAGTTTTAGAACAATCACTGCTCCTTTACTTCAAATGAGGGGCAAGAGGAGTACTAACCACATCTTCATAAGAGATACCAAGCCTATCCTAACACTTTGGAAATGTATTCTTATTGGTTTAATGTAATCACCTTATTCACTGGGAGTTGTGCCATTTACATATAAGTTATGGGTTTTTGTATATTTCTGGTAGGTAAAGTCCAGTTTTGTGTGTATGCATGCACATACATACGTGTGTGTTTTGCTATTATATGATTATATCTTGTGACTAGGGACCATCATTTGGAGGGATGGTAAGGTGTTTATTTATCAAGTTGTAAGACCTAGGTTCAAGCTGGGCAGCAGCCACTTGAAAGAGATTATGTTTTCACTCATCCATCAACTCTTCCAGGACCCTGTCCTGGCAAATGAGCCTTGAGCCTCTGGGTGATGATCCTTTTAGATGATTATGTTTGATTATGTGAATGCTTTATGGCCATTGTAGTCAATGTATTTTTTAATAAACTCTTACTTTGCTTACTTTGAATTGTTTGCAAAAGCATTCTTCTATATCTGAGATTTTGTGTATATATAAACCATTTTATTTGTGGCTGTTATATAAGAAAGTCAATTTGGCAATACTGGACTTGGTCTATGAATTATTACTACATTTCAGGCTAGAATGAAGAGCTCAAGTTAATCATGGAACGAATAAGAACATGTATGATTTGCTTATTTATGACGTGAAAGAGAATTAAAGGAACCTGACCTATGAATCCTTGTATGTTTTTTTTTTTTTTTTTTTTTTTGAGAAAGTATTCGGGATTCTATTACGAAAGATCAAATTATGTTACATATGATTACAACCCGGGGGGGAGGGAACGGGGGTCAGTGCTATAACTCTTTATTTTCAAATCCCATAAAAATTCAAACTTAGCAATAGAAAGCTATTTATTTATGTTATCTTCAATATCAATTTTTTTGTAAATTGTAAATTCAGTTCAACCATCGTATTGGTGACATGTTCCACTGTTTTGGGAAGAGCTATCAATCATAATATTGTCAAGTTCTTGAGGCCCAATTCTAGACCGTGGGCACTTTGTTATATTATGTTTGTTGATTGATATGTAACGATGATTTTATTGCTAACACCACATTGTCTTGGTAGGCAAAACATTATCTCAGTAAAACAATGATGCATGAAATGATAGCAGCATCTGGGACAGTGTTGGTCAGATTATATGCAACTTTTGATTGTAGAGATAATGGCATTAAAAGAACATCCTTAGAGTGCCCTATAGTATGTTTTTGCAGAGGAATTGTCTGCCATACACCTAAGAGGAAAATGGAGTTTGAAATTTAACTGCTTCAACCAATATCCAAGGCACCTTAAGGGATGTCACCTACTGACATGCATGAATTGAAGGCTCAGCTTCAGGGCTTGCTAACAAAAGATTTCATCAAACCTACCATTCCTCCATGAACATGTCTGCCATACACCTAAGAGGAAAATGGAGTTTGAAATTTAACTGCTTCAACCAATATCCAAGGCACCTTAAGGGATGTCACCTACTGACATGCATGAATTGAAGGCTCAGCTTCAGGGCTTGCTAACAAAAGATTTCATCAAACCTACCATTCCTCCATGAACACATCAATGTTAGCTTAATAGTAAAAGCATCAGTATGAAAACCCTAGGTCACAAGTTCGATTCTAATAGCCAATGCTGAATTATAGATTTTAAAAACAATTTCTGTAAACAATAATTCTAAGACTGCTTTGCTTAATAGATCCAAGAGGGTCTCAGTGACCGTAAGTTAAAAATTCCATTTTGGTTTCAGTTATTTATTTATTTATTTTTAAAAAGATAGAACCTTGTAGCTATGCATTGCCTATAGGCAGCTTAAAAGGGCAATTGAAGGAAATGTAGAATACCTACTTTTTGGGATCAGCCTAAGGAAAAGTTGATATTTGGGCCTGAAATGATTATGGATTTACAGCAGAAGGTAACTTTGATCAGAGAAAGATTGAGATTGTACAGAAACAAAAACAAAAAACAAAACAAAACAAAGTGAAAAAATGCTATGCTGATCACAGGAGGTCCAGACATCTCTATTAGTAACAAACTGTTTCCAAGGACCGATTCCCTGAAGCGCACCCTTAAGAGCACTAGGAGGAATAAACTCACACTGAGATATATAGGATACTTTGAGATCATTAAATGTGTTAAAATTGATGCTTACAGGCTAGCCTTACCTCCGAACATGTCTTCGGTGCTGAGAAAGTATGTTTATGATTCTAAACGTATTCTCAGTAAACATGTCTTCTGTGCTGAGAAGTATGTTTATGACTCTAAACATATTCTCAGTTGTGAAAACCTTTCAGTCAGCCTTAACTTTACTATTCAGACCAAACCAGTTCAAATTCCAGACTGAAAAGTAGTTAACCTTAGGCACTGCACCATCCACCAAGTTTGTCCAGAATGAAATGGATATGCTCGTAAAAGCCTCCAGGGAACTGGACGATCTGGTTCATGCAAGTTATCCTCACATGTTTCAACATTTCCTCTAGAGCAGAAAGATGTGATGATACTCTTCCTTGGGAACTGTGTTTCTTATGTGTGAGTTTTGGTGTTGCTAGTATTTCTTTTTTAAGCTTTAGTTGTGTGTGTATTTTTTATATTTTTGAGAAGAGGTCAGGCAAAATTTGGATTAAAAGAAAAGAGCAAGATATGTACAAAAGCGAGAACTCCATC
>MNCI01038211.1:50869-74367 GCA_015680685.1 Gnetum montanum | reverse complement strand
CCCCCCCCCCCCCCCAATAGCAATGACTGATCCCACAAACTCCCAAACCTGCACCAGCCAAGAAGTTCTAGCTGGATTTATGCATGCATTCCAAAAGCCAACCCAAACACCCTATGCTCAGCAAACCAAAACTGAGATCATGGGGCCAACAACAGCCCTTAGTGTTGACTCCTTTAGATCCCATGCACATTCCAGCTCTTTTTCATGCTCTACCAATTTATGCTCCATCACGCTAATTTTTTGGGCAAACCCCTACTCACGAACCTCCCACTTTGCTTCCCAAGCATACCACTCCACCTGCCTAGCCTCCTCAGTAGCCTCCTCTATCATCTTGACCTTTGAAACAAGTATGTGTTCCCTGATTAGGCCTACCTCCAACTCCAACAATGCTTGTTGTGCCTCCAGGCATTTAATCTACACACGAGCAGCCTCCAGCTCCTCCCGAACAGCACACTCCACTTCCAACACTGGCTCATCAAACCCCCTCTAGGGCACCTTGCCCCAATTGCAGATGAGCCCTCCACATCCTCAACTATGGCCCCCCTCCACCTACTATACACAAGCTGTGGTTCCGACCGCGAAGGCCTAGGCACAGGCAAAACTGCCAACCTCCAAATTGTAAGAATTAACCCAAAATGCCTACCTTGACGTCATAGCCTTAACAATGCGAGGAAAAGCCTAGGTAAGTTGACCCATCTACTAAACTTCCAACATTTCAAAAAGGAAAATTGGACCCCTTGCAACTTCGACAGATTGCCAGATTGGATGAAGTAGTGGTCCACTAGTTCCACTGCATCCTAACAAATCTTTTGCAATGCCGATCTCAAAATCTATCCACTTGTTGTTTTGGGGATAGCCCCTATAAAGAACACCTATGCATCCTGGAATCCCCAACCATGAGGGAGAATGATTTCCCCTAATGTCAACACACCTAGATAGTCAGCCAGTGCCTCTTCCGTCAACGGAATGTTGACCCCTTTGAATGTCATGGCATCCCCATGCCAATTATGAAAAAATGCATCATCTGCCAGCTCAAGGTCCCCCTGCAACATCTGCAGCACCTCCGCCCAACCGACCATTTGAACCATATCCCACAACTCAGCATTCTGTTGAAACCCCACACAGTCGGGCTCAAATGTGGGCATCTACCCCATTGTAGCCGTCACCTCACACCAAAGCCTACACCCCCATATCACCAGTTGTAGAGGAGTAGGTAGCTGCACAGCGTGAAAAATCAAAGCATTATAGGCCTTCTAGGTCACCCAAGGCACCATCACACTCATCGAATCCCCATTTAAATCTTGCATATGAGGTGTATGTGAATGCGCTAACTGCCACAACTCAATCTACTACATACACTTGCACACAAAGTGTAGGACAGTCTCTAGTGCCCACATGCAACGTGGACACTTGTCCAACACATCAAGCCCCCAGGCCCATTGAATAGAATGCATGGGCAGTGCATTATGATTAATTAGCCATAGAAAGACTTTAATCTTCTTAGGTAAGCAGCCTGTCCATAGCATGTGCCATCCGCTTACCATCCAAAACTTCCATCTGATGAGATCCTGGGATGACTTCCCCATCACACCTACCGCAATCATGTTTGTAACATGTGCACAAATCGTCTTCCAAATGAGCGAGTCTCTACAGTCCGCCGCCCACTATGTATATTTTACTCTAATAATATGAATCCATTGCACCTAGTTATGATTTAGTTGTGTGATATGATTAACCAGTGTCTCGTAGCCCATTATAACCAGATCTTGAAACTTCACCCCCAAGCCCCTTGCATCTTGGGGCCACGCAATAGTGTCCCACCCAACCAAGTGCATCTTCAACACCCCCTTCTCGCCAGACCAAATGAAATTTCTGACAATCTAGTCCACCTTATTTACCACCATAGAGGGAGGCACCGCAACCGCAGCAATGAACCTAGCCATAGCCAGCAAAATTGAGTTTGCCAACAACAATTGGGCTTTTCAAGTTAGAAATCTTGCAGTCCAATGTTCCACCCTTTGTTGCAGCCTACGAGTAAGAGCACTCCAAGTGTCTTTTCAGTTCCAAGCAAAGACAAGGAGTCCTAGATACACATCTTGATCAATACTCGTACCCATTCCCAAAGTCTGCAAAATGCATCTTTTAACATGGTTGGAGGCATGGAATAGATAGACTGTGCATTTCTCTTTATTCACCTCCAACCCAATTTCGTTTGCCATCCACTCAAGCACCCTATTAATGGCCTGCACTTGTGGAAGCACCACCTACAAAAAATCATCTTGTCATCTGCATAATGTTCTGTTAGGCAATCAATCCCTGTAACCTTAAGACCTTGAACGCCTTCAACTTGGTAATACCCCTACAAAATATCCCTGGCAATGATAAATAGGTATGGGATCCCTACCTCAATCCCCTCCCTAGGGAAGAAAACCCCCACAACCTACCCCCAATGTCAAATGAATAGGCTCTCAAAGCCTGAATCTGGATACACAACAGCAATGAACTTAGGGTCGAACCCCTTCCGTGCCATAATATTAGCCAAGGCATTCTAGCTAATTGTATCATACGTTTTCTTAATGTCCAATTTAATGCACATTCTTGGGTACCCAAAGCGTTGTATTGAGTGCATCACCTCATGGAGAAGGGTAATCTGGTTCTAGAGGTATCTCCCCTTAACAAACCCCGCTTGGTTGTTCCCAACCAACCATGGCATGAACGGAGCAAGATGCCTTACTAACATCTTTGTAAAGAGTCGAATCAAGGTATTGCACACCCCAATAGAATGAAACTATGAGGGAGCAGTTGGTTCAGCAACCTTAGGTAGAAGAACAAACCTAGAGCAGTTGATTTCATGACATCCCTGCTATCTTTGCAACATCCTATTAAAGGCATCCAGAAAATTTGCCCCCAACACATCAACAAATTCTCTGAAGAATTCCACCGACCACCTGTTAGGCCCAGGAGCCCAATCTAACCTCATGGAACCCAATGCCTCCTCTAACTCCTACCAAGAGAAAGGGTCCATAGCATTTTGTTCTCAACCTCCCCCAGAACCAAAACCACCGACACAAAAACAAGTGAAGTTCTATGGTAGACCCAAATGCCAACCTAGTACTACTGCATGACCTGGGTCGTGTCCTAAGGGGCAATCAAGCAAGTCCCATTATTACAAAGCCGCAGTTCCTTAGCCGCATGATTAGCTTGGGCCACAATGAAGAAGAATTTCATATTCCTATCTCCCTCTCTCAACCAAGTTGTTTGGGCTCACTACTTCCAATAAATACCTGCTTCAGCATCACACTGCTGCAATTCTTTCAGCACATGCTACTCCTCCATGGTTACCTCTTCAACCAGCTCTTGCCGATCCTGAATCAATGCCAAACGAGAAAGCAGCTCTGCCCACCCCTTCTGAAAGTAGAACCTCTCCTCTACCTTAATGGACCAAATGACCTACTTAAGGCGGTACAGACCCATCTTCAACAAATCTCTAGGATTTGTGTGCTTGTCATAATCCACCCAGATCCTCATCACTAGTGGCCTAAGCCATAGTTTAATCAACCAAGATCTCTCAAATCTAAAAGGTGAAACCCTTGGCCTAACCAACTTCCCTATGTGACAACAAAGAGACTGTTGGTCAAACACTAGTCTCTCTTTCCCCACCACCCGCACCTCAAAATCCATCACAATGTGAGCATTGATCCAAACATGGTCAATTCGAGAAAGGACTAAATCTTTCCCTCTACGATGATTGCTCCAAGTATACTTGCAACCAATGAGGCTCCACATCAATCAAATCATGTTCCTGCAAGAACTCTAGAAACTGTGGACTTCCCAATGGGTCAGTCATATCATTACTTGTTTTTTCCTAGGCATACAAGCGTTGATTCAATACCTATGTGTATTTTTTATTACATTTTATTAGATGATGTGTTTTATTATGTGAGTGCTTCTAACTTGATGTATTCAATGGTTTCTTTAATAAACCCTTACTTTGAATTATTTGCAAATGTATTCTTCAATACCTTGGATCTTGTGTGAATATAAAGATTTTACACATGGATCTTCAAGAACTCCATCAATGCTCATCCCAAGCCTAGATACAAAAGGAGGAGGGTTGGCGTCACATTGGCAACTGGCTGTAAACCCATGCCAAATCCAAAGGATGAGTTCTCTTTCAAATTTTGCAAATGCTAGGGCATTCCCTAGCAATAGTCACAGGGCCTAGTTGTTGCAGAAAATGGGCAAGGGCTTGCTAGGGCGTCCTCCAAAAATGAGGTGCAACATCATCGCCCAGATATTGGGAAAAGTAGACAAGGGTTCCCACATCAAGGATGGATGTGGGTAAAGAACCAAGTCCAATGACAAAAATCATGTATGAATGAGCTACCACGAAAATTAGAACAGCTTATGGAACAACCTTTGAATTTTCCAATCACAATAGATCTACATCAAGGGTCTAGGCTTAGCCCATACTTATTTGCCATTATTATGGATAAATTAACAAAGGAAATACATGATGAAATTCCTTGGTGTATGCTATTTGTAGATGATATTGTGTTGGTGAATGCAACTCAAGAAAATATTGCTTCTAAAATGGAGACGTTGAGGACATGTTCTAGAATCAAAAGGCTTAAAAATTAGCATAAGTAAGATAGAATATATGGAATGCAATTTTAATTACAATATAAATAGTCGTGAAATAGAAGTGACAATTCAAGGCCAACAAGCCCCTTAATCCAAACAATTCTGCTACCTAGGATCAATGCTCCAATCAAATGGTGAAATAGATAAAGATGTAAAAAAAGGAATTGAGGCAAGATGGTTAAAAAAGAAGCAGGCTAGTGGTGTTCTATGTGATAAAAGAATACCAATAAAACTAAAGGGGGAATTTTACAGGATAGCAATCAAGCTTGCTATCTTATATGATGTTGAATGTTGGGCAATACAAAAGAGGCATGAACAACAAATCAGTATGGCAAAAATGTGAATGCTTAAATAAATGATGAATGTTACCAGAATAGACATTAGAAAAGACTTGGAGTGGATTCTATTTCAGATAAGCTACAAGAATGAAAGCTTAGATGGTTTGGACATGTGCAAAGAAGATCAAACAATGAACCTATAAAAAAAGGTTGCTACATCAATATTTCAGAAAAGCCACCAAAAGAAAGATCAAAAAAAACATGGGAAAAAACAATTGAAGATGATTTGGAGAAATTGTAAATAAACAAAGATCTAGCTCTTCATAGAAGCGAATGGCCAAAAAAGAACTCAAGTAGCTAATCCCATTTTGTTGGGATAAGGCAAGATGATAATGATACTGACACAATGTTAACATAAAAATGTTACATAAGAAAGTCTATAAATTATTATTATTGTTAACTAACTTTTTCAGCTAGAAGAAGGTTCAATTTGAGCATAAAAAGGATAAGAATAGGTATAATTTGCTTATTTAATTAAATTGAGGGATAAAATGAAATTAGAGGAACTTGCTGTGTGAATCAATATTTTACGTCATTGTTGATTAATTGTTTTTCTATAGAGTTGCTATGATAGAAAAACACTTATATTACAACTAGAATTGAAGTTAAATTCTAGAAACACATCTCCCACCTCATTATATGTAGAAAGCTCATGAAATGACTTCTAAGGCTCATAAGATCATGCAACCATAGTTGATGAGCCTAGCATGTAATGTTGCATCAGTAAGTCACCTAAAGAAGTTGTTTTCTCTTGGTTTTGATACCTTGGATTTTCTGTCTTAATTTTTGAATCGTTTTCTTCGCACCATGACTTTGGTTTTCAATGAAGAATAATGCTACAATCTGAACTATGATTGAATAATGTTTCTCCTACAGATCAAAGAAATATTGTGTGTCAAATAGAATAGGAAGAAAGGATTGAAACCAACATCTAATTAAATCCAATATTTTTTTAATAAAAAAGGCAAAAGGAATTAACCTTGAGGCCTCATTAGAGTTGGTTAAAAAAATCGCACAAGGAGTTAACCTGAGATGTCAACACATGCAAACTTTTCAGAAAAAAGAAAGAGGAAAAAATAAGACAAAGCAAGAAGAGGCAGTTACCAAGGAGGAGTTACCGAAATAAAGAGCCAGTTGTAAAAAGAGAGTGGAAACTGGGGGGACAAAGTGGAAAAAGAGAGACTAAAGAGCCAGTTGTAAAAAGAGAGTGGAAACTGGGGGGACAAAGTGGAAAAAGAGAGACAGACGAAGAGAAGGAGAACATGGAAAAACAAGGAGTACTTCTCCATTGGCAACAGCAGCATATAAAGATGAAAAAACAAGAGCAGCAAGAGGAGTCTTTCAACCATAGGAGTAACACCCACTCAAGTAAAAAGCTGCAGACCAAATAATTGCATCCAAGAAGTTAAGTAATGATTCTGGGCATGGAACAACAGAAAATTTTGCAAGGAAATCACACTTGATGACTTGCTTAAAGCCTGCCATTAAGCCCACAAGAGCAAAATAACATGCATGAATGATTCCTCTTTTGTTTGAAAACAATGATCCTCCAAATTCCCTTATCTAATCTGCTTTGAAAACTCTAATATTTTATCATGATCTATTAAATTATTTAATCCTTGTTGTTGGATCTCTCCATTTTTATTTGCCACCAGGGGCCAAGGATCCCTAATTGAGGATTCACACTGCCAATAGAAAATGAGAGTATCCTAGGCCATCATGGCTGTTACAAGCCTTGAACTGATTTTCTAATATTCAACACTCCTGGTAATGCATCTTGATTTGTTAAAGGCTTGATCTTTATGTAAACCTTGTTCAAACCTTTAAAATCTTTGATCTTCTTGGATTTAATTTTGTTTTTATAGTCTATCAGAGTTAATGCAAAAATTTATAATTTAATTCTTTAAAAGTTTTGTAGCTAGGTATCAAAATAGTTTCCTGCTAGCAAGATAAAAGACAACCTCATTGCAACATGTTAAATTCTATATTAGTTGTCTTATTAGTTTGCTTATATTGATGGACGATAGCGACTCCCCCTTACCAAGACTACAGGAAGTGTATCAATGGTACACAATGGCAAACCAGTTGAATAAAATGACGATGAAAAGATCATAAATTGCAAAGTTTCCTCGTTTATGTTGTTACGTTGAATTAATTAAAATGTTATCATACATATAATACAAATGCTATCCAATGATACAAGCATTCTTTTTATTATTTTTATATTTTATAATTTTATGTAGTTTTATAATTAAAGAAAGTAATTAAAACACACACTTGTGTTGCAATCTCTTGTGGGAGACAACACTACACATATAAAACAAATAAATAACTCTTCATGGTCCAATACCATGTCATACAAACATGGCCTCCTTATGTAAGGTGGAATTCTCATATAGCTCAAATACAAGCATGAATTAAACTAAACTAATTAAACTGGTTAAATTAAATATTTACGTTTATATGTTCTATCATGCATTAATATGTGCAAACATCAAGATGATGAAAAACCAAACATGAGCTTTATTCACCACGCAAGCATTCAAATCCATGTCAACTAAACAGTTCCATGCTACTAAATGATATGGCAGCACTTTGACAAAGTCTCATTACACATGGAAAACAGTAGCTCGAAACAAGGAAGAAAGACATAGTTCTCCAAGCGACAAATGAGGAGGAAGCTGGAAATGCAAAGGAAGAAAACCAACTTCAACATAATTATCCAAGGGACAAACGAGGAAGAAACTGGAAATGCAAAGGAAAGAAAACAAATCTCTACCACTTTGCAAATGACACCCGTTATGTACTTAGAGCTTTCAGACTAGGAACAGAGGGGTGTGTTGGCTGCTAGGTACTAGCATTCAGCCGTTGGTGCACACTGTCACTTTTTGACCTTCTGGCTTCTCCTAGGAAACAAAGGATGCACTAGCTTTCGGAAGCTAACACAGGGGATGCACTAGCTTTTGGAAGCCAGCACACGCCCTCCCCTCCTCCTTCAAGGGGAGATGTAAGAAAAATCCATTGGGATGAATTTGGACTTCATTGATCAAAGTTTGATGAGTTCTAGGTTCTCACAAATGACCAATGACACACAGGAAATCCAAAAACCTTGAGCAATGAATTCCAAAGTGACTTGCGAAAGTAAACATGTATCTCAACACACATGGGGCATGCCCTTGAGCCTTTAACATGCTTGAATCTTTCAACTACAAACATGGTGTGTTTTAACTCAATCCAAGCAAAGCTAAGGCTTACAATAAGGATCATCACCCAAACGCTCAATACTCATCTCGCCAAGGTAGGGTCCTAGGTGGATCAATGGATGAGCAAAAGCCTAACCTCTTTCGAGGGGCTGCACCCAGGCTTGAACACAAGTCTTGCAACTTGAGAAACAAGTACCTTACCATCACTCTAAACGACGGTCCTTCTAAGTGTATGTCATCCATTCAAGAATCATACGTTGATGATCTGAAAGGACTTGGTTTTGTACAAATAGTGATACATTTTTTTTATAATTTTAAAATTGCAGCAAAGATTTCTATGATGCATGGAGACAACCGAATCATCACTATCAAACATTAAGGTTGCAGCACAAGTCCACCACTCTTCATCCAAACAAAGCAGGAAACTTATGTCAAGAGAGGGACTACCAGCAGGCTGAATTACAGAAAATCAATAAGGCCATGAGCCTTATCAAGGGCAATGAGAAGCGTCAGGTGGTTAACTATTAGCATGGCCCTGAAATGCCAAATTATATTTGTTCTATCCTTCCACATCTCTGATAGGAAATCCAACTTTCTGTAAGTTTGCACATGGGTTTTGTTGTAGATTTTGCAGGTTTGTGGGCCCCTCAAGGCAATTTCAAGTGATCTCGGTCAGGAAGCTTTCAGGAATGTACTAGCATGCTCTTTCTTTTCTGTTTTGGCCTGGCCCTAGGCCATCAGGGGCTCTTTAACCCCTTGGCTTTTGGGGTGGGTGTTACTCCACAAGTAACACACCCTTCGCACTATTGTGTGTTTTTTGTTCCTTGCTAATATAACCCCAACCTTTTTCAAAAAATAAAATAAAATAAAGCAAACTAGGGCAAACTAATCTTCAAGTACAATAGGCATCCAAGCTGAATAAGTAGACAATATGCAAATAAATCCAATCACCATAACCTCCATTTATAGCCTCTCATTAGGGTTGCCCGCCCCTTTGGAACCTCCAAGATTCCCCTTTCCATATCCATCTAGAGCCATGTAGAGGCCTCTTTAATAATAGTGTTAACTTACAGAAGTAATTTTAAATAATTACATGACATGGCCATTTAACATAACACAAAATTGGATTTTTAAAGTACAAAAGGCTTGGCTTCATTCTAACTGTCAAGTCATCTTTTACCAGTTAGTTGGATAAAAAAATTCCACAATTCTACCACAACTTGGCTTTGGAGGTATATGGCCTGGCTAGGTGGTGACTCTAAGGTAAGGTTGTTCGCTTGGATTATTCTGTTATCTGTAATAGATCTTTATTTGATGACATAGCCATGACAATTTAGAGAGAGTTACACATCTTAACTACATATGTGATGGATTAATTAACTAAGATAATACAAACATAATGTATAATCATACGTGGCTAGAGCATAGACATTCTCAAATACAGATTTCAGATAAGATTTGATACTGGCCTCAAATCTAGTAACACTTAATGTATATAATAAATTTAAAAGTATTATGACATTTCATGATTAAATTAAAAATTATCTTTAGAAATACATTATTGCACGCTCAGGGTTTTTTTTTAATAAAAATGGCAATTCATTCTAAACTACATAGTAGAACAGTGACAAAACAATAACAGTTGAACGAATTGCACATAAAAATGGAATCTAATTGCTCTTGCATATTATTATGCTAAACGGAAGTTGCACAATAGTTCGAAGGAAAACCTTATTAGCCCACATTAGTCCACATGCATTGCAAAGAGATCGTGGTCCATCTGGTCCTCGCCGCATCATAGGAGTGGATGTTTCCCCAATTCCACAATGTCCACACCTGAGTAGAAAGAAAACAGCTTAAGTCAAAATTGCAGAATGAGAGATTATCTTTCAAAAGAAACAGAATATTAATATCAATCCATGTAGAACATTCTCTGTTAGAATGAAAGAACACTTAAAAGACCTATAATATCACAGATTGTAAATCACCTCCTGTAGAGCATACAGATAAAGACCACATCTGTAAAAATCATAGATGGTTAATAGAAAGTGAAGCTCTTTGTATCATGGAAAAAAAAATTTATAGAAAAATTAGAGAAGCTCTTTAAGTCATGATCAATTCTAATAATGTTAATATAGATCAAGGTTAGTTTACCCACCTAGCTTTATGGCCTATCTTCACAAAAATTAAGCAATCTAAGAGTTTTCATTGAAATTTCAGTTGATCTTTACATTTTTTATAGTTTTTTCACCTTTGGTAATCTGCTGGCAGGATCTCCAAGCCCGCCTGAGGGTGATTCAGGTGCAACAGGAGTTGGGAGAGGACCACCAGGATGAGGAGGAAGCCATCCTGAAACAGCTGCAAGCATTGGACTTGGAGGAGGAGATCTATTGGCTGCAAAGGTCCCAATGGCTTTGGAAAGAAGATTGGCAACCAAGGTTCTTTTTTGCGGCTGCCAAGTCTAAGGGTTAGAGCAAGAAGGCCCTTCATCTACTTTGAGATGGGGTTTCTATGGAGGATCCACGTGAGGTTGCTCACATTTTAGGGGAGTACTGGGGGTATTTTGGAGAAGCGGCCAACTCAACCAGTTTCTATTTCGGTGCTGTGGACGTTGGATGCAGAGGATAACAAGTTTCTTTTGGCCCCTTTTACAATGCAGGAGCTAAGTGTGGCTTTGGCATCAATGAAAGGTGGTAAAGCACCTGGGCCCGATGGGTGGAATATCGCATTCTTTAGGGAGTTTGCTGACCTTCTTGGGCCAAATATCCTTGATGCGTTTAATCTAATGCTGGCTAGGAGGTAGGTGAGACAGGAGATTAACTGCTCTAGAATCATTATTATTCCTAAGTTGCCTGCTACTTCTAATCCAGCACATTTCAGACTGATTGGGGTCTGTAATGTGTTGATGCAGCTGTTCTCCAAGTTATTGGTCCATTGGTTGGTACTGCTGATGCCTAAAATTGTTTGTGAACAGCAGGCTAGGTTTGTTAAGGGTTGATTCCTACAAGATCAACGCATCCTGATGCAAGAGGTTATTCATGCTCTGCGAACCGCTAAATTCCTAGGGCTGTGCCTGAAACTTGATATTACTAAGGCCTATGATACAGTCAATTGGAAGGCACTCTCCACTATTATGCAAATGAAAGATTTTGACCTTGCATTCATTTGCTTGTGCATACACATTCAAGAGTTCGCAGCCTTTTCTTTTGATATCGAGGGGAGAGTGTGAGGGTTCTCATCCCCTGGATAGGGGTTGAGGCAAGGGGATCCACTCTCCTTTACTCTTCATTAGCACGATGGATCTCCTCCAATATTATGGTAAGGCCATGGGGGTGTGCAGTCTTGAAATTGCGAGAGTTGAGTGCTTGATGGAGCACTATGTTGATGATACCATGTTGCTGTCTAGGGCCACTATCCCCTAGGCGCAGAGGATTGATTGGGCACTAGGGCAACTGGCTTTGGAAGTGGGGCTAGAGATAAATCGAGGGAAGTCTGCAATTCACTTCATGAATGTTGATCCTAGGGTGGGGAGTCGCATATCACAGGTTCTGGGAATTCTGCTAGGCTCACCTCAAGACTCATATCTAGGCATTCCTCTATTTGAGTGGGGGAGGAAACAAACATGGCATAAGCTTATTTAGAAATGGAAACTCAAGTGGGGCACTAGGTCAACCGCTTCCTCACAAGGAAAGGTAGGATTATTTTGGCATCAGGGGTTTTGGCGGCTATTGCAAGATTTGTGGCTTCGGTGGTTGTTATCCTATAGGCTGTGACTCATAAACTAGATCAATTAATACGTAATTTTGTGTGGTCTAGGGGGCAGGGGGTAGTAGAATGCATTTAATCAATTGGGAAACTGTTGCGCAACCTCAAGAAGCGGGGAGTTAGGTATTTTTAAATTAGAAGATGAGCTTTTGATGGGGCGCCAACAGTTAGTAATTCAGCTTATTCAACAGTAGGCAGGGGCTCCACAATGGATCCGGATTGTGACATGCAAGTATTGATGTTGGGAGGTGGGCCCGCATGACTCGAAGCTATGGCAAACACTTTGCAAACTTGCACAATTTGCGTTGGCACAGGGTTTGATGGGGGAGTCTCCGCAATGGGTTATTCGGGGCCTACATCCACTGGTGAATGGATGGAAATGCATTTGGCGGGGCCAGCTACCAAAGAAGATTAAGGTCTTTCTTTGGTTAATGGAACATAATGTGCTACCCGTTTGGGCGTTCTTAAACCGACATGGGCTACACATTAATGATAAGTGTCCATTATGTTTCGGTAGGCTCGAGATTGTAATGCATTTTGTTAATCAGTGCCCATACGTACAAGACATTTGGCAGGCTACGGGTTTGCATGGGTCAGCACGTTTAACAAGGGACTCCAAAGCAGCACTTATTTTATGGGAGGTTTGGAAAATAAGAAATTAGGCTATTTTAAAGTAACAGCGTATTCCGGCGTCAGAAGCAACACTAAGTCACACTGAGCAGGCATGGCAGGAAATCACTACCACGATGGGAGTAATGCCAACTTATGAGCCGACATGCGCAACGTATAGGGCAAATCAAGAGCTATGGCAACTAGTTGAGAAAGTTGGGTCGAGTGAGGTTCTGCCGCACCTAGAAGGGGACCCAACACTAGCTGATGATTCTTTCTTTTCCAACTGGAGTGGGGACACCACTAAGTTCAGAGGCACAAGGATCGTGTTAACTAAGGTCGCGCTAGCAATGTACCTAGAGACCCCGACCATGGGCAAAATAATTTTACTAACGATGCATGGATTGCATGATGCAGACATGTTTTTCGCCAAGGTTATGCCACGTACCAGCAGTGGCTAGGTGCCAAAATCAGCTCTGCCATTGATCTAGCAATAGGTGGTTGAGTTGGCGAATAGGTTTTTTGTCGAGTCTAGGAATGCCTCGAAACTTCAAAGTGAGAATTTTGCATTCTTGAAGTGCATGCACCTCAAGAGGCAAGTAAACCTCCCAAAATGTTTCTAGAAGCATTGCGCAAACAACAAAGTGGCCAACTTTCTAGGTTAATTCTAGATATTTGGACGGCCACGTTGCTAGGGCAGCCACAAGGGCCGCTGCCTATGGTTACACCAACTAGGGTTACCACACCATGTAAGCTGGTGTGCTCGTGTCAGCAAACGCCATGGAGGGGACCAATTTACCCTGCTTCGGGCATGGCAGTGAAGTTCGTAGAGGACCCTAAGGGCTTTGGTTCACTGCCGAGCGATGATGCCTCAACTGTGTTGTTGTGTGTGGCAGAGGAAGCTGTGTTGTTGTGTGTGGCAGAGGAAGCGGCAAAGAAGGCTAGGGTTGAGGAACAACAGAGCTAGGAGGCTAAATGGGGTGCCCCGTAAGATGCCTTTCAACCGAAGCAAGCTCTATTGGAGGCTCAGTTCTGAGAGAGAAAAACGGAGTTGCTGAGGTAGTATGCGCTCCATGCTAAGAGTTCTCGGGCAACAATGGTCAATGAACTACGGTCCCAAATTAGGTCAGAACTACAGCATGAGGAGGAACACCAAGAGAGTGAGCAGCTGGAGGAGCAAGAATGGGAGTGGGAAAGGGAGGAAGCAGCGCAGATGGATGCATGCTCAGAATGCTCGGATGTGGCTTAGGGTAGGCTGATGTGCTTATGTGACAATGGATATTCACTATGATACTACATGGTTGATGTTCCGCAAACACATTCGTAAAACCTCATTTAAGCTTCACCTGGACTAAATGGGTTCAACTACCAACTGTGCTAGGAAGGAGGCCACGTTTAAGGACTTCCAAGAGGCAACGGCTTTCGTTGACTCTAAGCAGCACCAGGGGATGCTTAATGATATTCACAATCAAGAGATGCCTAATTGTGCATGTCAAAGTTTGCCTAAACGTCTGTAATGGGTTGACTGGGGGGCCCTAGGGGACCCTATGTTTTCTGTTGTTTTTCTTTTGTTCGGTCTTCCGTTGCAATTGCGAGGAAGGGGGTGGTACCTAACACCCCAGCTTTTGGGTATTTGGTACTTTTGGGGAGGTCCATCCATGGTTGGGACCTAGGGGTCAATTTTCTGGCCTAGGAGGTGGGGTGTGGGGGTAACTACCCCCCTTGGGGGGCAGAGCCATCCTTCCCCTACCACAATGTAAACAAATAGTTGTACAGTTTTTCTGTTTTAGCAATACAATCCCAAACATTCTCTCAAAAAAACTTAATTTTTAAACATTATTTAGTGGGTTTTTTTGGCAAAAAAAGGTCAGGTCATATTAACAAAGCATAGCATAGTACAAAAACTGAGAAAAAAGCTGTGAGAAACAACTAGGGCAGAAGCCTACCCATTCTTCATAGAAGAGATCACCTTCCACAACTCATCCTTGGTAAAGGAGGCCAACAACATGCTATTATCATACTGATTCAGCTGCATTTCAATCTCAATTAAAATAGGCTTTGTTGCCTGTTTCTCCCAGATTTTTCCCAAAAAGGATTGTAATTCAGCAGCAATCCTCCCGTCATCAATAACAACTTCAAATTGAGACTTTAGCTAAAAAAGCTTCAATCTAAAACATTGTGACAAAGATTGAGAATAACACCAACTCTCTGCTGGTCTAGATTGATTCCATGGTAGAAATGAGAACCGTTTCCCCTTTCTTATTTAAGGCACTCTTAGCGCCACAAGAAACTAAAAACATGTTCCAGGGTTTGCACAAATGAATCTTGAATTATCATGTGATTGGTTCCAGAAATTTTGATGCCATAGGTAACAGAGATACTGGGAATCCATCCCTGCTCCTCTAATCTACATCAGTAGACACGGTGCAAGTATGAAATATCACAAATAATCTACATTCTCTCTAAGATCTTCACTTTTTACTGTTTCCAAGTAAAACTTTCCCTATCTTTAGCATTACCTAAGCATTTGCAGTACCTTTCCGTTTGCTGTAGAATGAATGTGAATGTACATTCTCTGTTCACTTCATTGTTAAATCTTACTTTTGAATTCCCCATTTTAGAAGTCAGGTTTTTCCTTGGTAGAAGTTGCATGGAGCAGATCAGACTGCAGATCACATTTTAGTCAACAGATTCTGGATGGATAATGGTTTGGAATCACAAACCAGAATTAACTATCTTTATAACTTTTTTTTGAGATAAAATTCGGGAACTGCATTACTGAAAGAAAAACTGTAAAAAGGAATTTACTGCAATGAGGGCCGCGTAGACCCCACCCTTGCAGGAGGTAAACCCCTGCCCAACCAACACAAACTGAAACCAAAACCAATTAAAAGAGCCCGGCAAGGTCCAGAGCCCCTCCACATAGCATGTACAAAATCATCCCTCAAAGTCAATGGGTGTCCAAAGAAAAATGGGAATCCAACAATCATCCCCCCCTCACCATGGACAAAAAGGCCCTGCAACAGCAAAAACAAACAAACAAAACTCAGCGCAAACCCACCCAATGTGGGCAAGACCAACTAAGGATGCTTAGTATGACATTCATAATCTGGCAGCTCCTAAGTGTGCAAATTATCCAACATATTCCTGGGTTGCTCAGAGTTCACAAAATTTGCTGCCTGCTTGAACTCCTTGAAAGTAGCCTCTTTCCGAGCTCACTCTTCAACCAGACCATGGCTATCCAGATGGAATTTGAAGGAAGTCTGACAAATGTGCCGCCTAAGGGCAGTCCATATAGTCTCACAATTGATGTCCAAGATCACATACGAGCAACGGCCCACCCTCAACCATGTCCGAGCATTTTGCACATGCACCCTATCAATTTGTTGGTTATGCTGCTCCTCTCCTACCCGCTCCCACTCCCGCGTAGCATGTTCCACCCGCTCCATCTCCTGTCGGTCTTCCTTCTCCTATTACAGCTCTGCCCAAATCTGGGTATGAAGTTCATCAACCAACATCGACCTAGAACATTTCGTTTGCAGGCCTTGTTGCCGCAACAACTCCTACTCTCATTCCTAGAATATTTCCTCCATCTATGCATGGGCTTGTTGAAAGGCCTCCTCCCACCTCACTTCCCAAGCCTACTGCTCTTCCATTCTGGCCTTGGCAGCTGCCTCCTCTATGACCCTAGTAAGCTCAACTATGCTCTCCACATCCCCAACAAAGCTTAGCCCTGCTGGGTGCACCACATCCTTAACCACCATGATCGAAGCTGAACCAACCAACCCTCTCTGCACCATCCTCCTCCTAGAGTACACCGCCAAAACCTTAGCAACCTCTCCTAATCTAGAAGGTTCAGGAATGTGCCCCCCAAGCTGTCCGGAGGATGCCACCCTCCAAATGGTGCCCCCTCCTTTGTTGCTGCAAAACCTCAAGAAAAAAACGTGGGAGGTTAACCCTACGCTCGAGATACATGCACTTCAAAAAAGCAAAATGTGTGCTTTGCAACTTGGAGGTGTTTCCAAACTGGACAAAAAACCTATCAACCAACTCAACTACATGCCTCCAAATCAACAACAAGGCAGACTTTGGCACTTGCCCACTTTTGGTATGTGGCACCGCCCCATGAAAGAACATTTCAGCGTCCTGTAATCCCCTCGCCGTAGGCAAAATAATTTTACCTAGCTGGGGTCCCAAAATAAAAAGCCAACGCCATCTCTGTCAATGTGATCGTAATTCCCCAAAACTCAGTTTTGTTGACTCTCCAATTCAAGAAAAAAGCATCATTGGCTAACACCAGATCTCCCTCCAACTATGGCAACAACCCCACCCAACCACATCGTTCAACTAACAACCAAAGCTCTTTGTTCACATGGTACACCATGCAGGCCGGCTCAAACATCAGCATAACTCCCATAGTTGAAACAATCTCTTGCCACGCCCTCTCTGCCTTGTAAACAATCTACACCGGGTTGAAGAGATGTTGTCGGTGGAAAATATTGTGATTTCTGATTTTCCACAGCTCCCATAAAAGAAGTGTTGCTTTTGAATCCCCCGTCAGCAGTGCTGGTACATGCATCCCGTAGCCTGCCATGTCTTTCATGTACAGGCACTGGAAAGCGAAAAAAATTATGGTCTTAGGCCCATCAGTACATAAAGGGCAGTCATCAGTGATATTTAACCCCCGCTGGTTTATACCATTTTAAAAATACAGATTTTAAAAAAAATTTAAAGGTTGATTAACAAAACATGCAAAATTAAAAACAAAGCTTTTGGCTAGTTGGCACATGTAGCTGAACTGTGACAAAAAGAGATGCTGTCAAAAAGAATAATCAACACAGAATAGACAAGGGATGTCTCAAAAGAAACAGAAAACTGAAGTTGAGCATGCATATGCAATTTCTGACACGGAAAATGCAGCTGTGAAAGTTGCAAGGAAAACATGGATAAGGTGTTCTAAGCAGCTTCAATCCCTGCAACATTACTGCTGGCTCAACGATAGATAGGCCTGTGTATGGTCAACAATGGCACAAGCCATTCAACAGTGGCACTGCAAACAAATTCAGACTTTCAGATGATGTCCCAGAATAAACTAAAATCAAAAAAGGGCGGAGTTGGATGTCTACAGAATCACTTGTAATTTCAGCCTCGTGCTGCTATTAAACCAAGTCTACTACTTCTATGGCTGGGGCTGCAATGGTTCCAGTTGTTTTAAAATTCCTGATGCTCCTGCTGTTGCTGCAACGAATGATATGTTACCATAAATGCAGCTTTTAGATCCACTACTCTCAGAAATGAGAAATTTAGATGACTGAAACAGATTCTGTTTTGTGTGTGTATGCATTTTTTGTCTTTTTTTTTAACTTTGTTATTTATTCTTTAGGTCTTGTTGATGAAAGAGATGTTTTTCCGGGACATATTTTTCCATCCTTACGTCTGGTGAACATACCAAATTTGGCTCCACCTATGCATAGGAAATGCCTTTGAGAGAGTTGCATAGGCATCTCATATACATCCATATATTCATGAATGCATGTGTATGAGGTGTAGGCCCATCACTTTGGAGTTTCTCTGTCCTAAGACCTGGGTTCGAACTCCCATTTCATAAGAACTGGGTTCGAGCCTGGGCACCGCCGATTGAAAAGAGGGTGGGCTTTCCTTCATCCACCAGCCCTCCCTCTCAAGACATTCTTGGTGGGATAACCCTTATGTGTATGAGGTGCACATGCCTTCATACACACAAAAATTCAGTGCAGTTTGCTACAGTTTAGTATGGAAGATTGCTTCATAGAACAGATCCAGATAGTTGATCAGATCTACAAATTAAAGAACAATAAAAGGTGTATTCACTGACACCAAAACATTCACAAGAAAAGTATTGGCTCATCAAATGCAAAATTTCTGATAATAAGTGCTTGCAAAGGAGTTTCATCCTTCAAGACTGATATTGTTTTCAATCATGCTAAAGAAAGAAGCGTCTCAGCTCGTATTATTTATTCTAAAAGAAGCATGTACAGCATTAATAAAAAAAAATTGCTGAATATGCAGAGATGTTTTGGGTAAAAACACAAGCAAAAAATAATACTAAAATTCACATAAATATCAAATGCCAAATATACTTACACAGCTTCTGGCATGCTCCTATGACCATCTAAAGGCCAACCTTTGGATGAATCCAATGTTTCTGATGATTTAACATCATTCGAAATGCATTTTGAAGACGTAAATTGGCCCTTATTGCGTTGCATCCTCAAACAAAAATAATAACATGAAGTGTTCAGGCGATAATCAATATCCGACCATTACCCAAAGTGTTTTCATAACAAATTATCCATCAAAATAACGGCTTAGACATGAGAACAGAGAAAATTAGCACGACTGATAATGACATGTAATGAAACACTAGTAAAGCCTAAGCTCTTTAAATCATAATGCCTCCAACAAGCTTAATTATAGAAGTTCAAAGAGATATTGTCCACCAAGTGATCACTATATGTCATATAGACTTCCAAGCCTCATATGAAAGTGAAAATTAAATAACTATTATCATCACATATTAATGACTCTGTAAGAAAGTGTGTGACTTGTTGATTTAAGGCATGTTGGTTGCATCCTCAAGTCACAGGTTCAATTCTAATAGCCCGCATGCTGAGATACACAAGCATTATGCAAAAAGTTGTTGAGACTGAACTGATCCAATAGATCCATAAGGTCTGAACATAATAAAAATAGTTTCAGTTTCAGCTTCATTAATAACTGTTACACATAATCATGAATTAGTTGAACATTTTCACTGCCTCTACTGCTCCTCCTCCAGAAGCCTGTCCTGCTCCGCTTGCTGTCGCTGCCTCCGGGCCTCTTCCTCCTGTGTCAGCTCCTCCCTCACTTGGGCTCTGACTTCGTCGATGAGACGACCCCTGGCAGCCTCTGCCAAAAGGTCCTGCTGCCTCGCCCGTTCCCGTTCCTGCTCAGTAAATTGGGCTTCTATTTCGACACGGGCTTGGGCAAGGGCCTCAATCCATTTTGCCTCCCATTCCTTCCTTTCTGCCTCTCGGGCTTCATCCGCCACCCTCTTCTGCAGTTCTTCGTTCCAAGCTCCATGGGTGGAGGTTTCTGGGGCACGGGGGGGAGGGGAAGTCGATTTGTCCTGATGCTCGGGGGGGCGCCGCTCCCGCGGGGTCCTTCAACTCCGTGTGATATTAGAGCCCCATGGGGTCCAACCACCCCCCAGTCCGGGCACCATCGTCGCCTCAGGCAACCTGGGGGGTGCCCCGGGCAAACCCCCTAGGGGGGGCAGAGGAAGACGGGTGCTGCTCCCCCTCTACCCCCCGCCACAGAGCCAAAATCAAACCTGAGTGGCGACTCCACCGCTTGAGGCTGAGGGTCTCCTTAAAGTAGCCGGGGAGGTTGACCAGGTAGCCCCCTTTGAGGCATCAGAGAAAGGCGAAGTGCAGGCCCTACAGCTTGGACCTGTTGCCCGACTGGACAAAGAATCTGTCCACTAGATCCGCGCCGCATGCCCAAAGGCAGGTGAGGAAGGATCTAGGCACCTGTCTACTCCTGGTCCTGGGAACTGGCCCAGTAAAGAAAAGCTCAGCATCCTGGAGGCCGCGGGTGGAGGGAAAAATGGTCTCCCCCGCGATGGGGGCCCCCAGACAGCTGGCTATCGCCGCTTCTGTGACCCATATCTCACGCCCCCGGAAGAAGGTACAATCGTTGACCCAGTTTGAGAAGAATGCATCATTTGCCAGGTCTGGGTCCCCTACCAGCCGCTGTAGCGGGTCGGCCCACCCGCATTGAACCACCAGCTGCCAGAGCTCCTCGTCCTTCTGAAAGGCGGCGCAGTCTGGCTCGAACGTGGGCGTGGTTCCCATTGTTCTCTCGATTTCTTCCCAAGCGATAATGGCCTGCCAAACCAGTCGCTGCAGAGGGGGGTGCCGCTGCTGCCGAAAAACAATATTATTCCTCTCCTTCCACGCTACCCATAGAAGTAGCGTGGCCCAAGAGTCACCAGTGAGGTGCCTCGGGGGGGGGCGCCGCCGCCACGTGCCAGGTGTCGTGCATGCGGGGGCATTCGCGTGCGAAGTGCAGGGTGGTTTCAGCGGCTGCTCCGCATGTTGGACAGGTGTCAGTGTCCAGCAGTCTGTGTCGGCGCAGCAGGGCCCGGACAGGCAAAGCATCGCACTCCATTAACCACAGAAAAATTTTAATTTTTTCTGGTAGTCACCCTTTCCAGATCCACCGCCAGACGTTACTGTGCGGGTATTTTGCAAACATGATGGCTCGTGGCTCGAGGTTCACCCACCCCGAGGCTTGCATCTCGTGCGCGTGCCGGGCTATCGCCTGCCACGGCTTGGAGTCCCGCACCGCCGCCTCCCAGCAGATGTATTTATTGCGCATAATGCAAATCCATGGGACCGGGTCCCGATGCGGCCATGAGAGTCAGAGAACAAGCCATTGCCGCCCCAGCATCAGCTCATCCTCGAACGTTGTGATGCCCAGCCCACCCGCGCCGCGCGGGCGCGCCACCTGCTCCCACCGAACCAAGTGCAATTTGCTCCCCCCTCTGCCCCCCTCCCAGATGAAGTGACGAACCAAAGCGTTAACGACATTGATGACGGCACTGGGGCCAGCCACCACAACCACAAAGCACACAGTAGCCATTAGAATTCTTGTGACCACCAGCAGGCGCCCCTTGCGACTCAAAAATCTATTAGCCCAATGGCTTGCCCTTCTTTCAATCTTTTCTAGCAGCTGGCCCCACGCCACGGTGCTCCCCCACCGGAAGAGGGGGATGCCCAAGTATGTGTCACTGGTAGCCCCTGGCTGAATATCCAAAACTTGTGTCACCCTCGCTTTAATCTGCTCATCCACATTAATGAAGTGGGCCGCGAACTTAGCTCTATTGATTTCCAGCCCCAACTTGATGGCCAGACGAGATAAAGCCACGTTGATGCATTGTGCTTGTGGGACCGCCGCCCTGCTTAGTAACATCGTGTCATCTGCATAATGTTCCGCCTGGCAGGTCACCCCGGCAATGCTTAGCCCATCCACCCCGGAGATACTACAATAATGTTGCATTAAGTCCATGGCGATGATGAAGAGGAGGGGGGAGAGCGGGTCCCCTTGCCTCAGCCCCCATCCTGGAGAAGAGAGGCCCCCCAAGAACCCCCCCCCCCCCCCCCACATCAAAGGAAAACCCCGCCGAGGATTGCAGGTGAATGCACAGCCGGATGAACTGTGGGTCAAACCCTTTTTGTTGCATGATGGACTACAATGCCTCCCAACTTAGTGTGTCGTAAGCTTTTGTGATGTCAAGCTTGAGGCAGAGCCCGGGAAAACCCGAAATTCTAAGCGAATGGATCACCTCCTGCATGAGGAGGATCTGGTCCTGGATGAGCCGTCCTTGCACGAAACCTACCTGGTTGATCCCCACCAGTCTGGGCATTAGCAGTGCAAGCCTATGCACCAGCAGTTTAGAAAAGATCTAGAGGATCACGTTGCACACTCCGATAGGGCGAAACTATTCAGGTCGTTGTGCGTCAGCTTGCTTTGGAATGCACACAATTCGTGAGCAGTTTATCTCCCTACGGATCTGTCTCCTGGCCAGCATGAGATTCAGCGCATCTAGCATATTGGAGCCCACAATATCTAGAAACGTTTTGAAAAATTCGAGGGTCCAACCATCAAGCCCAGGTGCTTTCCCTCCCGGCATGCTTTGGATCGTGGTCGTGAGTTCCTACCAGGAGAAGCGGGCCAACAACCGGGCATTATCGTGCACGCTCAACACTCTTGGAACAGAGATCGAGATTGGCCTGGTGGGACGTTTGGCCCAAATCCCACCCCAGTATTGTGTCAGCATTTGTGCCATGCACTGTGGATCATCAACGATTTCCCCATTCTGGTTGCGGAGACTCCGTGGCTGGCAACCCCCCCGTGACTTGGCCATGGCAAAGAAGAATCTGGTCTACTGATCTCCTTCCCGGATCCAACGCACCCAGGAACGCTGCCGCCAATATATCTCCTCCTCCTGGTCCAGGGCCTGAAGTTGCCGTAAGGTGCGCTGCTCCTCTGTGTGTAGGTCTCCCCTACCTCCTATCGGGCTTGGATCTGGCCTAGCTTGTCCCAGAGCTCTCGCAGACCCGTTCGGAAGGAGAACTTATCAACCACTGGCAGGCCCTTGATAGCCCATTTTAGCCGAAGTAAAGCTTCCCGAAGGAAAGTTCGAGGGTCCCCCTGGCCAGGCTAATAGTCCGCCCAAATCTCCTCCACCAGCGACTTCAACCACGACTTGGCTAACCAAGTTGCTTCGAAGCGGAAAGAGCGTGGGGCTCTAGATTTGTCTGGCCCGATTGTGCAAGTTAGCGAGCAGTGGTCGGAGGCCACCCTCTCTTGCCCCGAAGCACGTAAAGAGGAACGGAGAAGCAGGTCGATGCTGACGCAAACCCAATCAATTTGGGTGAGGATGCGGTCCGGGCCTTTTCTTCGGTTACTCCACATGAAACGGCAGTTCTCAATGGGCAGGTTGACCAATGAGAAGGTCACAAGAAAGGTCTGGAATTCAGTCGCTCCAGGCAAGGGGGGGCAGCTCCCCCAGATTTCTCCCAGGGGTGGAGGCGTTGGTTGAAGTCCCCCACCAGTATCCACGAACGATGGTCTAGAATCAGCCTCGCCACCCACGTCAACTCTTGGAGCCGCTGCTCCCAGTTTTGCGCCCCATAAAAATTGGTCAACCAGACCCCCTGTGAGGGGAGCTGGACAGTGAGGGCCCATTGTGATGCATCCGTGAGAGTCATGGTGCAGCGGGTCAGGATGGCAAGGCCCCCGGCTCGGCCTGAGCATGGGTGCACTTGGGTGGTCCACCCTTCCCATTGGAGGAAGTGTGCCTCCGTTGCCTGAAGTTTTGTCTCCTGAAGACAGACAATATCACAATCCTCAT
>MNCI01038211.1:39624-50350 GCA_015680685.1 Gnetum montanum | reverse complement strand
TGGGGGGGTCCTGGGGGGGCAGTGTGTTGGAGGCCAGGTGCATCTAGCCCTTGCGGCCCATTGTGACCCAAGCACCCCCTTCGAACGGCTGTCAGGCTTGGGCTTTTGGCTTTGGCGGCTTCAGCCCCAGCACGCGACAAGCCGTTACTTGGTGGCCAGGTTTGCCGCAGCGCGCACGCCCGGTTGGGGGGATTCCTTGGGTCGCCGGACCACGCTTGGGGCCGACCGTTGCCTCCAGGTTCTCGAATTGCACCTCAAGTTTCTCGTCCCCCCCGGGGAGTTCCAAAATCACCTCACGGATGAGGTCCTTCTCCGTCAGCGGCCTCCACACGCAAAACCGGGCAAAGCCCATGCATTCCATACACTGGGTGACCGGGTCAAAGGCGATGAACTCGCCAAAGAAACCTGCGATTTGCTGTAGGAACTCCAGGTTCCAAAGCTCCCAAGGGAGCCAGGAAACTCGTATCCAGACCGGTGCTTTAGCGAACAGGTTGGTCTCCCGGTGGGCCCCAGGGCGCCATGGGGTCAACGCTAGGCCCCTCACTCCGTAGAACCACGGGCCCCCCAACAAGACCGAGTCTCGGGCTTGTCTGGAAGGGAGAATGAACAATAGGAGGTCCTTAGATAAGCTGCATACCCCGACCTCCCCGACCTGCCACTATTCCTGGGCCCAGCGCCTAATGAGGTCCAGTCGTGGCTGGGCGCCCCGCGAAACAAAACGACCGATGAGGCTCCGCTGTAAGGTGCGGACCCCTTCGGGGGGGCTGGGCGACTCTGAGGCGCAAAGTGTCCACGGCTCTAGAGTGGGCCTCAATGCGGCCACTAGCCTGGTCGTTGGGCTGGTGTGCCCCCCCCCCCCCGGTCGGCCGACGGTTGGTGGTCGTCCTATTGTTGCACCTGTTGGTTGTCCTGTGGGGGCTCCTGTTGGGTTTCCTGTTGGTCCTCCGGTGGGTCCGCCTACTGGTCCTCCTGCTAGTGTTCCTGCTGGCGCTTTTGCGGGTGCTCCTGCTGGTCCTCCTGCTGGTAGTCCTGTTGGTGGTCCTGTTGGTGGTCCTGCTGGTTCTCCTGCTGGTGCAACATTATTGTAGTACCTCCGGGGTGGATGGGCTAAGCATTGCCAGGGTGACCTGCCGGGCAAAACATTATGCAGATGACACGATGTTACAAAGCAGGGCGGTGGTCCCACAAGCACAATGCATCAACGTGGCTTTATCTCGTTTGGCCGTCGAGTTGGGGCTGGAAATCAATAGAGCTAAGTCCGCGGCCCACTTCATTAATGTGGATGAGCATATTAAAGCGAGGGTGACACAAGTTTTGGATATTCAGCCAGGGGCTACCAACGACACATACCTGGGCATCCCCCTCTTCCGGTGGGGGAGGACCATGGCGTGGGGCCAGCTACTAGAAAAGATTGAAAGAAGGGCAAGCCATTGGGCTAATAGATTTCTGAGCCGCAAGGGGCACCTGCTGGTGGCCACAGGAATTCTAATGGCTACCGCGCGNGCCCCCCCCCCCCCCCCTCCCTGGTGCCATCATCAATGCCGTTAACGCTTTGGTTCGTCACTTCATCTAGGAGGGGGGCAAAGGGGGAAGCAAATTGCACTTGGTTCGGTGGGAGCAGGTGGCGCACCCGCGCAACACGGGCGGGTTGGGCATCATTTCTCAAAAAAAAAAGTCATTAATGATGAGTACACCCCAAAATGAACAAGATGGCCTTCTAACTGACAATCAATAAGCTAAAAGGGGATGGAATATTAGAGAATATTTTAATGGATACTTCTATGTCAATAAAACAGATGTGAAATCTAGTTGTACAAACTGTCACTCAAGGGAAGCATTCAATCCTTCCTAGATCTTAAATTAAATGGCTAGGAAACAAATTAACTTCTCTTTATTCATATGAAATGTATAGGTCCTGCACCTGGCAATAAGAGAAAAAAAGACAAATTGCCCTACAAAAATCTTGAAGCAAATGTTAAGTAAAATTATCAAGGAAGCTTTCCTCTGTCGAAACAAAACAAAAAGGCCCACAAGGGAAGAAAAGGTAAAGGAGGTAGCCTTAGAGAAAAACTTCAAAGATGATCTAAAGCAACCAACTTATTGGTGATGAGTATTGATCCAAGCATTACGTTTTGAGAATATACATTCCAAAGCTGTCTTTTTGTAACTGCACTCTGAATGGCTTGCATCTGTTTTAACTTACTAAAGAGGATCACTAAATAGATTAGTAATTGCTAAAAACTTATGCAAAAAGTTTATAGCACAAGACCATCCATCAGAAAAGATTAAATGTGGACTTCTTAGCAAGGATCATGCTTGCTTTCTTTACCCATCTAAACAAGTGCTTTGCTAATAGCAAAATGCATACAGGCAAACAGATTATATAAAAATATGTCTATTTGGTATGTAGGATTTGGTGATTGAACTAATAGGACAAGGTACCTAAGAGCAACTTCTTTGCGAACTGTGTATCTAATCTTCTTATCAAAGCAACGCTCTTTTCTTTTCTCTCGAAAACGAGTCAAAGAAGCAAGTCTCTGTGGTTGGCTCATGCGTTGTGGAACATCAGGAACAACCTAGAAAGATGAAAGTTAAACTGTTAGTTTTTGCATGAAATGGCATTTAAGATGTCATGCCAAAGAAACTAAATCTTAACCTTTGGGTGATGATGACTATGAACTGGTTCTCCTGGTATGCCAGCAGGGATTTCACGACCCCCCAAGAGTAAAAGCACTGATTGTACCTGTAGAGAAGCATTAATGGATATCATGCATCATACCCATCACAAATAATAGGAAAGACATTTGAAAAACTATCGCTAGTAACAGATCGAGAAATATGCAAAATTAGTCTCATAAAACAACACAAGAGACCTATAATGCAACATTTCTTTCAAAAAGTAAATACTTTGTTCAAGCCTAAATGATATTATTGACCCTTGAAACATAAGCATCACTGGATCAATAAATAAAATCAACCAATGATATCATATCTCTATAATTATGTATTTTAAAAAGGAAAAATATTGAGAACTTTTCTGTGTAATGATGCATCCTCTAACGACATTGTAGTTTATTTTACATTTTAATAAATTACTTCCTTCAAGTTCATAACATTGAATTTCCAAGAACTAAATAGATTAAATAATCGAAAAATTCTGCTTCAAAAAAATTTAGCCAGTTTTTTTGCACCTTTTTCAAACAACTAAAATGGAAACTGTTTGTCCAGTCCTATGTTTATTGATTGGGAATGTGGGAAAGCCAAAACACCTACCCAAACAAGTTTAGGATCAAGGATTATCTCTTGGGAGCAAGGCCAGACGTATGTGGAACGTGAATACAAAAGACTAAAACATATATTAATATTTAGGAGTGAACTGTGAATAACTATGTATGTGTTTCAAAATATAAATTTTAAACCCAAGACAATTGTGGGGTAAGTGATAAACCAAAATCATAACTTGACACCCTACTTCTACTATAATAGTTGGTGGTATTAAATATAATAACAAATATAAGGCAGTAAACTGGGTAATACTAAGTAATTTTAATATTTAAAATATGAACATGGTGATAAGTGATAGTTTGCTCTTTTAATTTTGATATGTTAATCTTGAAAAATTAACTTTGAAACTTTGAAGTTAAACTTTTCCTCTCGATTATCATACACCTGGTCAAAACTCAAAACTGATTATGAACTGCAAGTGGAAATCAAATAGTAAATACATATCTTGAGGTGTATGACGATCCAAAAATGCAGATCTTACCATTTTTACCGGTTTTCAAGTATCAATGAATATTAAACATTTGGCATGTGTTCCCACATAAAGTGGAGCACGCTCCCGCTCTGGGAACGAACAAATTTTTATCAGAACATGCCCTTGCGTAACACTGATCCAGGCTTAAATGTGTTAGTGTTTTCTAGCAGTTACTGCAATTGATTTTAATTGCTTGATCCACAAGTTGTGCAATTACTCCCAACTCTTATAAGCAGAAACTACTTAACATGCCATGTGCTCAAGAACTGATGTCACAAACTAGTGGTTTATTACTCCCAAACTCTTATAAGCAGAACCTACCTAACATGCCATGTGCTCAAGGACTGATGTCACAAACTAGTGGTTTATTGCTCTTGTTTGCTCTTTTGAGGTGAACTTTTTCATGTAATGTTGTTCATCATCATCATTATCCATCCATTTATCTTATTAACCAAGGGTGACATGTTGGGGCAGCGGATCATTAGAAATAGATAGAAACACAAACATAAGATTAAATAGCAACACAAACATATTTAATACTAATACCAATCATTAGAAGAAGCTTTTGGGCCATGACTAGGTTCAATGAATCTAGGATTAGTTTGCTTGATACTTACACATATACACTTATAAATATGCGATGAGAGAATAAAATTGAGTCTTTACACATTTGCACCATTTTGATAGGAGCTTAGGAGCTGATTTCAAACAATAGCTTTCCATATATTCTTGTCCTCCTCGTAATTATTTTGTTTCGGCTCACATTCATGATTGTCTTTAATAGTTATAAAAAGCTGTACCTAAAATAGGTTTTGTCAGAATTGCATACAGCAGAAGAAATGCTTGCTTCTCTCAAAAATATAGAGAGTTAAATTTGCAATTTATATTTTTAGAAAGCTTAGACAATTCTCTATAATGTGGATTAAAAAAAGCATGACAAAAGATGCCATAAAATTGCAGTTCTACTTGGTTCTTTCCAAGCTATCAGAAAATACACTAGTTCTAGTAAACCAAATTTATAAATTGTTATAATCGGAAGCAATAGTTTCAATAAAACAATCAGCAGATCAGATCTGAAAATACACCAAAGAAGCTCTGGAGAAATTACTAGAACGCTGTAGATCTGAATAAAATGTTAAAAGCAGAAAATATTGCACTGTAGCAGATCAAATAGACACTGTAAACCACTGAAAAACCACTGTAAACTCCAGCAAACGTTTCCTGTAAAAGTAGAATGAAAACAACAAAAGAAAATAGCACAAGAACACAGAGATTTACGTGGTTCGGACCCTTTTTACCTTACCTCCACAACAATGCTCATCTACCTTTTATCCTGCTCAAATCTTAAGGACACAAGTTATCCTTATAGCTTTCCCAAGCACCCAATTTGTTACTCCAATAGATCTCAAATCTCAAACTCTCATTTGCAAGTTAAAACCTCAATACAATGCTTCCACATAAAAAACACACCCTTAAAGGCTACCCCAAGCCTTTTATTTATAAGGAAACATTAGGACCAAATCCCAATCCTACTACCCCCCTTTGGGGTTGGTGTTTTTTTTCTCCGGGGGGGGGCCCCCCCCCCCCCCCCCCCTTGGGGTTGGTGTTTTTTCGATATCGTCTCGCGGATCTCGGCCCCCGGCCGGCCAGCCTAGGTGAGATGTCGTGATCAATCGGGGGATCCTTCCCCCTCGGTGTGGCCACCGCTGGTGACCCCCCTGTTAATAGAATCCCGAACACTTTCTCCAAAAAAAAAAAAAAAAATCCCAATCCTAAAACATGGGGGATAAAACACATCCCCACATAAACATCACTTTACAAACTAACCCCTTAATTTCTTTTGTTCATATCATTATTTAAAATGCAACATCCTTTTAAAAACAAAAAAGGAAATACAACAAATAATACTAATGTATTTGTCTTCATTTTTCCAACAAGCTTCCCCTTGAAGACAAATCCAACCAACCTTCAAGAGATGTGCACTTTTAATTAAGCTTCAGCTATCCCAAGCTTTTCCCTACAGAAAATGTGTTTTTCAGCTATCACTAATTTTGTTAAAGCATCATCAACATTAAGCTTTGTATGGACCTTCTGAACATGCACCAAGCTGTCCTCTATGATTTCTCTTATAAAGTGGAACCGAATATCTATATGTTTCGTCCTGGCATGAAAGGCAGAATTTTTTGCAAGATGGATTGCACTCAAACTATCACAAAACACAGCATACCTTTGTTGTTTTAATCCAAGAGATTGCAAGAATCTCTTCATCTCTAACATCTCCTTGCATGCTTTTGTGAGAGCTACATATTCTGATTTGGTTGTTGATAAAGTTACCAGTGGTTGTAGATCTGACAACGAACTCACTGCTACACCACCAAAAATAAATATGTACCTTGTAGTGGAACGTCTTGTATCATGATCAACAGCAAAGTTTGCATCTACAAAACCTTCAATGTGCATATTAGCATCTCCAAAACACAAGTAATGTGTTTTTGTGCCCTTTAAATATTTTAGAATCCATTTAACAGCCAACCAGTGATTCCACCCATAGTTGGTCATAAATCTACTAACTACTCCAACGGCATAAGCAATATCAGGACGTGTACAAACCATGGCATACATCAATGACCCAACAACAAAAGTATATGGGACGTTTTTCACCTTTTCAAAGTCCTCATTTGACTTTGGACAGTCCTCCTTTGATAAATTAAATTGTGTTGAAAGAGGTGTACTTACAAGTTTTGCATCCTCCATGTTAAAACATTTTAGACCCTTTCCAATATAATATTCTTGACTCAACCATAGCTTCTTGCTTTTTCTATCCCTGTAAATATTCATTTCAAGAATTTTCTTTGTCTATCCCAAATCCTTCATAGCAAATTCTTTGCCCATTTCTAGTTTTAGATATTTTATTTCTGCCATGTCATTTCCAGCAATTAACATATCATCAACATACAACAACAACACTGTAAACTTACCCAAAACATCTCCAAAAAAATAGAGACAATGGTCCAGATTGTTTCTCTAATAATTCAGCTTCTTCATGAAGGTATCAAACCTTTTATACCACTGCCTAGGGGCTTGTTTCAGACCATATAAGCTCTTTTTCAGTCTACAAACCAGACCTGAACCTTGTTGTTTTTCATACCCTTCTGGCTATTTCATGTATATTTCCTCCTCTAAATCTCCATGGAGGAATGTTGTTTTTTTTTTATGTCAAGCTATTCCAATTCTAAGTCCATGCAGGCCACCAAATATAGCACTAAACGTATAGAAGAATGTTTTACCACTAAAGAAAAAATTTCTTGAAAGTCTATGCCTAGTTTCTGTGCATAGCCTTTCACCACCAACCTAGCCTTGAAACATTTTTCCCCATTGGCCTCTATTTTAATTCTGTATAGCCACCTACACTCCAAGGGTTTTCTCCCTTTTGGCAACTGAACCAACTCCCACGTTTTGTTCTACTGGAGTGATTCCCATTCATCATTCATAGATGCCTTCCACTTTGCAGCATCAGTACACATCATGGCCTCCTCCATTGTTTCCAATTCACCACTATCACTGTAAAGTACATAATTCGGCGAGGGAGAGTACCTATCAGGAGGTCTAGTAGCTCTTGTTGACCTTCTAACCCAATGAGACACATCTGCAGCTTGTTGTTCATCATCTTCTTCCTCATTTCCTTCTTGTCCTCCATTTTCTCCTTGCTGTCCTAAGTTCTCAGCTTACTGCCATGTAATTTCAACATGTTGTCCAATGTTTCCATATCTGGAAAATCCATGAATTTCATCATTTTCAACTTCTTCAGTCACCCTAAAAAGAGTTCTCATGCTATCTGAGCCATTGTTGTCCTTGCCTTTCATTTGCAGCTCACTAAGCATAATGTTTTCTTTGAATTTAATGTCCCTTCACTACACGTTTCAATTCAAGATCCCAAAGTCTGAATCCTAAATCATCTTCTCCATATCCAACAAATATGCAACGTTTAGCCATGTCCTGCAGCCTAGTTCTATTCTCCTTTGGAATATGCATAAATGTCTCGCATTCAAAAATTCTTAAATGACTATATGAAATGTCTTTACCTCTCTAAACAACTTCTAGAACAACATTATCAATTGAAGAATGTGAAGACCTGTTCACCAAATATGCTGCAGTAACTACCTCTCCCCAAAACATCTTAGGTAGGCCAGCACCTAAAACCATTGTTCTAGCACGATCCAACAATGTTCTATTGCATCTTTCAACAACTCCATTTTCCTATGGTGTGCCAGGAGGGGTACAAATGTGCCTAATTCCTTTGCTGTTGCAGAAATCAGCAAATACTTTGGAAGTGTACTCCCCACCGTTGTCACTTTGCAAACATTTTATTTTCAGACCTATTTCATTTTCTACTCTTACAACAAATGTTTTGAAAATTGAAAACAGTTCATCTTTTGATTTCCGCATATAAACCCAAACATTTCTTGTACAATCATCTATGAAAGTTACAAAATAAACAAATCCACCAAGAGAAATGGGAGTCATAGGACCACAAACATCAGAATAGACCAATTCTAACTTATTTTTCTTTCTATTGTCCAGATCCCTACGGAAGTTTACTCTCCTAGATTTTCCAACTAAGCATTCTTTGCAATCAGTTTGAGCATAAGAAAATATAGGAATGAGAGACTAATTTTGAAGTACCTTTAAGCCTTCCCAATACCAATGTGTCCAAGACGTCTATGCCACACTTCAGAACTTTCTGCATCAGAAACCGCTGCAATAGAGTTGCATGAATCTGCAATCAATGTATATAAGCTGCCCTCCTTTCCTTTCAAAACGGTCATGATTCCCTTGGAAATCCTCCAATGTCCACCTCCACTATTGAAATTCAAACCTAAATCATCTAGCTGTGGAACTAAAATCAACTTCTTTGTGACTTCAGGAACATGTCTAACGTTATCTATTGTCACCTTTGGCATCCCTGCTTGTTGCAGACTTATACTTCCAATTTCAAGAACTTGTAAAGCTTTTCCATTAGCAACATATACAAAACTAGATTTAACTTCATGATAAGATGTAAAACAAGACTTCTCTGGACAAATGTGAACAGAGGCACTTAAGTCAATCAACCAAATGTCACTGCTACGTCCATCTGCCACCATTGTACATAGTTCTTGAACCAAGAAACTAATGTTTTCATCAACTGCATTTACCTCTGATGTTCCTTCTTCCGACTTCTCCTCCTTTCCTTTATCTTTTTGTGCTTTCCATGCAAAGTAGTCCTTCAAATGACCTTTCTTCTTACAGAACCAACACTCTTGAGTTTGAGTTTTGCCATGTGATACACCTGTGTTCCTACTTCTCCCCCTACTTGGGAAACATCTCTTGCTTCTCCCTCTCTCCTCTAGTACATGAACATTTCCAGATCCAAAACACTCATCCACTCTTCCTTCTGAATCCTGAAGGGTAGACACAACATGTTCAAATGTCATAGATGAAACACTCATAGAAGTAGTAATAGATGTCACAATTACAGACCGAGAATTAGGTAAGGAGTCTAACAAAGCATAGGATTTAACTAGATTTGGAATAACAATTTTATATTCTTCTAACTTATTCATATTTCCCATCAACTCATCCAAATGATCTTGGAAAACCACATTAAATCTCTTATTGCATCTAAAAACTTTCTAATAAATATGAAAGGTATTCAAACCTTATACTTTATCAAACCTATTCTTCAACGTTTGCCACAAAGCATGTGGATCCATATCAGGTTTAATTGACGCCAAGATCCCATCGCTTAGGGTTGGATGAATGAAAGATAATGCCTTAGTCTTCATTTTTCTCTAATCAGCATTCGACATTCCCACTGGTTGAAAGGGTTCTAGGGCCTCCTGGCACACTTTTTTTGCTAAAATGGCCTTTATCAAAATGCTCCAAACATTTCAGTTCCTTCCTACCAATCTTTCCGTTGTTTGCAGCCTCTCCATCTCTTTAAACCTGGCTCTGATACCAATTGTTATAATCAAAAGCGATAGTTTCAATAAAACCATCTTACCTTCAACCCACGGCCTCCAAGACGCAGAGATGTTCTTCAGAGGGACCATCCCCAGGACTAAAAGTCGGCAGGTGCCTAGATCTGCCCTCCCCCGCCTTTGGGCACGCGGGGTGGACCTGGTGGACAGGTACTTTGTCCAGTCAGGCAACGGGTCCAAGCTGCAGGGCCTACACTTCACCTTCCTCCGTTGCCTTAAGACAGGTGGCCAGGTCAACCTCCCCCTCTATTTTAAGGAGGCCCTCCGCCTCAAACGTCGGGGTAAGCACTCGGGCGTGATTCTGGCTTTGTGGCGGGGGGCGGAGGGGGGGCAGCAACCCTCCCCCTCTGCCCCCCCTCGGGGGAGCTGCCCCCCCGGGTCCTCGGGGGGCCGGGGGGGGAGGATCTCAGCCCTTGGGGTGCTAACGTCGTGTGGGGTCGTAGGGCCCCAAGGGCACGGCGCCCCCCCGAGCGACAGGCCGGGATGGCCTCCACCCCCCCAGAGTCCTCTCACCCCCCCACAACCTCCACCTGGAACGAGGAGCAACAGCAGAAGCTGGTGGCGGAGGCCAGGGAGGCGGAAAGGTGGGAGTGGGAGGCAAAATGGGTGGAGGCCCTAGCCCAGGCCCGCAACGAGTTAGAAGCACAGTTCAAGGCCAAGGAGCAAGAACGGGCTAGACAACAGGACATCATGACAGATGCGGCCAAGGCCCGGCTTGTCGACGAAATCAGAGCCTAGGTGCGGGAGGAGCTTGCACAGGAGGCCGAATCCCGGAGACAGCGGCAGCAGGCGGAACAAGAGGAGCAGGCCCGGCTCAGGGAGGAGGAAGAACAGAGACAGCGGCAGCTCGATCGCGCCCACGAACATAACGCCAGACAGTGGCTGCGGGGGGGACGTTGCCCATAGCTCATGTTAGGTATCAGCAGCGAAAGTTCCTGGGGCAATCTTC
>MNCI01038211.1:0-32754 GCA_015680685.1 Gnetum montanum | reverse complement strand
CCCCCCCAGGACCCCCGCTTTGGGGTCGATGTTTCTTTTCGTTGTCTTTACGCGGCTCTCGGCCTCTAGCCGGACGGACGGGGCAAGTTGCTGTAATCGGTTGGGGGATCTTTCCCCTCAGAGGGGCCACCGCTGGTGACCCCTGTTGTAATTTTCTGTAACATATTTTGATCTTTCGTAATAGAATCCAGACTACTTTCTCAAAAAAAAAAAAAAACATACACTAGAGAAGCTTTGGAGAAATTATTAGAACACAGTAGATCTAAATAAAATGTTAAAAAGCAGAAAATATTGTGCTGTAGCAAATCAAATAAATGCTGTAAATCACTGAAAAACCACTGTAAACTCCAACAAATGTTTGTTGTAAAAGCAAAATGAAAACAGTAAAAGAAAATAGCACAAGAACACAAAGATTTATGTGGTTTGGGCCCTTGTTACCCTACCTCCACAACAATGTTCATCTACCTTTTATTCTGCTCAAATCTTAAGGACACAAGCCATCCTTATAGGTTTCCCAAGCACCCAATCTGTTACTCCAATAGATCTCAGATCTCAAACTCTCATCTCCAAGGTAAAACCTCAATACAATGCTTCCACATCAAAAACACACCCTTAAAGGCTACCCCAAGCCTTCTATTTATAAGGAAACATTAAAACCAAATCCCAATCCTAACACACGTGGGATAAAACACATCCCCACATAAACATCACTTTACAAACAGACCCCTTTATTATTTTTTATTTTTTTCATATCATTATTTAAAATGCAACATCCTTTAAAAACATAAAAAGAAATACAACAAATAATACTAATGTATTTGTCTTCATTTTTCCAACACAAATTAATACCTTTCAAGATACATAAACTCTTACAATGAAATTTTAAGTAAAACTTTCTACAAATGTTAGTTTTCCAATGAATCAAGAATCGCATTAAACTGTTCCAAAATGAAAGAGTTATAATCAACTGATTGACTTTAATTCTTGGTGTTTGACTCATTCTTAATTTTATAAACTCTTGGTGTTTGGCTCATTCATAATTTTATAAACACATATGCAGATCTTGGGCACTTGTTGAAATGATAATATGATGACTCCAAATGCAAAATATGTGTGACAAGTTTAAGGCTAGATGTTTGATAACAAGATCATAAAGATTTAGGATTGTATATTGGCTGCTCAGAAGTTTCAATTAGGTAATGCACAATTTTTAGATATTCCTTATTACCAAAGCTTGGCACCTTGTAAAGGATTGATAACATTATTGGAACCTTATATTGTTGGAACAATGCTAGAATGATGATGAGGATGATTGAACCCGTGTTTAAAAAGTCTCTGAAAAAATAGCCAAGTTGATGAAAATTATCCAACTTTTTCAATGGAAAAAAGTTTTCAGCAAAAGTTTTTCAAAAAGTACCACACTAGACCTTTTTCAAAGATTCATGCCACCAAATGTTTTGAATAATTCTCACAAGGTTCTATGAGATATCATTTTAAACATTTAAACTAAACTAATAAATTTAAAAAAGTATGAATGGATTATATTACTTTCATATTTTATTGTTCTATTACTATTAGTACTTTAGATTAACAAAGCTGAGAGTGCTTGCATGTACATGATAATGAAATGAATTATTTGAAAAAGAGGATGTAATGTTTCCCTTAAAAAACATTATGGTTTTTACATTAAAAAATTAGCAACTATTACAAAGGTTATGCTAAACATAATAATATAACATTTTGTGTCAATAACATGTTGAAAATATGTTAGTAGTGGAGAGATCAAGGAGTGTGTACCCGTTATGTTATGCTTATATAATAATGTAGCAATCATTATTTTTAAGTCTACTTAATTGTGATTCTGCTTTTATTTTATATAACCTATAATTTGTTTTCAAAAATCTCTCAAAATTTTTATTTTGCATATTGCCAATTTTTTCAGCAACTTTTCCCTGAACTTTTGTCACTTTTTTCATATTCTAACTTTTTTAATTTTCCAACTTTTTAATCTTTGATTGGAACCTCATCTTGCTTCAGCCAGCTTAAATTCTTAAGTGCTTTAAAGGCTGTCATGCATTTTCATTTTGCATCTTAAATATTTGTCATCTATCTTCTCCCTTCTGAATTTATTTTTGGAATTTATTTTTGGACATCTAAAACAAAAGTGTTGCCCCATTCCCTTTTTCCCTCCATGTACTAGTACATATTTTTCAAATATTGTTTGTTTGTCTCTACTAATCTACGCAAGTGATTCATCAGGGAGGCTACAATATTCGTTTGGTAAAACAGCTGGTTCATCTGGGATGCTACAAAGTTTTGCAATAGAGCTAGTGGTTCCACAAAAAGGCTATAAAAGTCCACTAATAAAGCATGCAACATAGCCAAGATGCTACAAAGTCTTCTAGTAGAGCAATGGTTCAGCCAGAATGCAAAAATGTTGAAGTGCATAAGGTGCTTTGGCCAGGATAATATCAAAAACTTGTAGCAGAGAGATGAAACAAGCAGTTCAACAACATCATCATCATCATCACAACCATGTCCCAACAAAATGGGGTCAGCTATATGAGTATTATTGTGCTATTCGCCACTATTAAAAGCTAAATCATTATCTATCCATAATTTTTCATATCATCTTTAGTCATTTTGTCTATCTTTTTTTGTCTTCCTTTTGATGGCTTTCCTAAAGCTATAATGTGGCAACCTTTTTCAAGAGGCTCATTATTTAATATTCTTTAGACATGACCAAACCATCTAAAACATCATTTTTGTAGCTTATGTGCAATAAAAGCCACTCGAAGTCTTCTGTTCCTTAGAGTGTGCAGTTCAGGAGGCACGCTCTCAAGAACAATTGCACTAGACAAAGGAGATGTCGAAGCAGGAGAAAGCAACGTGGGCTCGGTTACAAGAGACGGAGCAACAGGCCCATGAGGTGGCAGTGCTGGAACGACATAGGCAAGAGTTGTAGGAAGCTTCGCTCCACAGCACCCTAGAGGAAGAGCTGCGAACGCAAATCCAAGAGGACCTACATCATGAAGTTTTGGATAGAGCTCAAAGGGAAAAGCTGGAGGAGGCCATGAGGGCTAGGATGGCACAGGAGGAGGAGCAACTGTTGACCCAACAACTGAATACTCATTCTACGAGTATTTGTAGGTGGTTTCGTTCTGGGCGCTGCCCATATGAAGTTATAGAAATTGGTTCCAAGTCTCCTAGTCTAATCTCTGAAGGCATATTTGGAGGGTTTCAGCAAGCTTCCACCCAAACAAAGCTAGATCTACGAGCAATCAAAGGAAACAGGAACATAAGTTTAAAGAATTCTAGGAAGCGGATGGATTTGTGGTTACAGAAAAGTTTAGGGACGTCCTTAACTCCCTTCACAAAAGGTTATGAGCCAACTACCCTTGCTATGCACACTCTGCCATATGACTAGCTTCATCAGAATGGATCATGGGTGCCCTATTAGGGTCATGGGTTTTTTATGTTTTGGATTTGAATATACCAGCCTGTGTAGCTCAGGGAGGGGTCAATTTTGTAGGGATTGCCTAGAAATATATTTTTCGATATTTGGTTTCTTTCTCCTTTTGTGAGGTGTTGTTTTGTGGATTTTTTCCACCCTTAGCCCAAGGGGGGAATACCCCCTATCAGTGGGGTTAATCCCCTTCTGTGGGATTAATTCCAATTTTTGTTTGCCTTTGTGGCTTTTCTTTTATTAATGCAATTGTCTAACCATTTTGCCAAAAAAAAATATTTATATTATGCAATTTATCTCTTCTTGTAATATTTAGCATCTATCTAAGCATTCGCATTTTTGCTACAATCATTTATTATTCATGCCTCTTGTTTACAACTCAACCTTCAACACCATGCAAAATAATAGGTCTAATTACTATTCTATAAAATTTTTCCTTTTGTTTTATTAGGATCTTTTTATCGCATGAAACACTATTAGGTTATCTCCCATTTGACCATCTTACCTCAATCCTATTTTAACCATCGTATTTCCTACATCCTTAATAATTTCATCATATTATTAAAGCATTAATCCTAGTTAGTAGAAAGATTGCAATGGGGGACTTTTTGGCCTTGAATTTATATTCTGTCAATATTTATACTTTTATTGAAATTAAATTTCGTATATTCAATCTTACTTTTATTAATTTTTAAGCCTTTTGATTCTAGAGGTTGTCTCCACTTTTTCATTTTAGAAGAAATATTTGCTCAAGGTGTGGTTCAACTACATGCAATGTGAAATTTATCATAAAATAAGCAGCACATGAAGTGTTCCAAAATAAATAAGTCTAAGGGTAAAACCTTAGGATGTTTTTTTTTATGAATTTCCAACAAAATAATTGAAAAAAATGAAGAAAAATCCACATGGAAGCCCAAAAGAAGCATTTTGAAAGCCTTTTCCTAGACATTCTTCATGTGGAAAGCAAATCCTTCCCCTATGTAAGGGTCCTCATGACTTGGGACTCATGGCTCAAAAATTTGATTGTGATGAGAGGATACTTCCCTCTTGGAGGTGCTGATATCTTAGTTGTAGACTTCTAATTTAGTGATCTCACATTACACTGCACAGACACCCAATTACCTGAAACAGACAATGCCTTAACTCTGGTGCAAACAAAAAAATTTTCTAGTGGTTCCAATGAAGGACTCATTAACACAACACTCTGGGTCCAAGTCAGATGTAATGATGAGTAAGACCTTCCAATCCTCATCTTCCTGTATTGGAGAGTTGATATGTAGTGTAGCAGTGTTGGCTTTGTGGCCTTCCTTTGGCATGTATAATGGATATGTTTCAAAATAGATGGTGATTCATTTCAGGGAAAAATAAAACCTCACAATGGGGTTCCATCAAATCCTTCCTTCAATTCAACAATAACACAATTTCTGGTAACCAGCTATGTTGATCAGTTGGGCTTGGCAGGGCAGGAGATACAAATCCAAGGGACCCAGATGTCCCCTAAAATCACATTTCAAAGACCTATCTTATGGCAACTTGCAAAGTGCATTCCTTCCTTCAGAAATGCTCAAGGAAGAATGGTACTTGTCCCGCCACCCACTAAGGAGTAATCCAAAATTATGAACAAACATCATATTGATGTCACACTTCTTGGGTGTGGTTGTTGGGTTGGTGGATGCCCTCTATCAGTGGCACTATGTTTGATCGCTTGAGATGAGGGCTGTTCTAAGGCCAACCTTCTAGTTGTCCTTAGTTCACTTCAACATTTGAAAAGTTAAACTCTATGTTGTGCATACTTGATATTTCAAGATGGCAATGTATATGTGATATGTCCTGGTTGCATCATAGAGAAATTTTCCAAGCAAATTTGGCCGCCTTCATCAAATCAGAGATGTGTGTGTTTCCACAATGGCAGTATGGTTTATGAAGCTAGTCAGTCTTGTAACTACAAAGTTAGAACCATACTTATGAAGAAACTCTATAGTCATATCATCTCTTTACATGCCTCTGACAATGCTACATATTCTGATTCTGTAGAAGATAGTGCAATAACATTTTGTAGCCTAGACATCCAACTAATAGTTCCTCCTCCTAGAGTAAAGATGTATCTTGATGTAGATTTTCTTCTATCAAGATCAACTCCATTAGCTGCATCTACATATCGAACAAGTTCCAAATTAGAACCATCAAAACATAAACAATGGAATTTTGTACCTTTTAAATACCAAAGGATCCACTTAATAGCATTCCAATACTTTATACCAAGGTTGCTCATATATCTACTTACAATTCCCATCGCATGAGCAATATCTAGTCTTGTACAGACCATAGCATACATTAAACATCTAACAGCTGACTAATATGGGATAACTTCCTTTTCAATATTAGTCTTAGGGCAATCATCCTTAGATGGCTTAAAGTGTGATGCTAGGGAAGTAATTACAGGTGTTGTTGAAGCCATGTTGAATTGATGCAATACTTTACAGGTATACCTCTCCTAGCTTAACTATTACTTCATTTGCCTCCCATCCCTTCGTATTTGCATGCCCAAGATTTGTCTAATTGCACCTAGATTTTTCATTGCAAACTTCTTTGACAAATCAATTTTTAACTTATTGATTTTAGTTAAATCATTAGTAGCAACCAAAATATCATCAACGTATAATAAATAAGGTGTTAGCCTAATGGTAAGGGTCTTGGCCTAGCAACCCCAAGTCACAAGTTTGATTCTACTATGCAACAAGTTATAAATTTTTAAAAAAAAATTCCGTAAAGAGAATTCTAAAACTATTCCAATAGATCCAAGAGATCTCAATGGACCTAAGTAAAAATTTTAGTTTCAGTTTCATAACAAAAGAATCATAAATTTAGTTGATATGCTAACCTTGGAATAAACACAATGATCAACTTCAAACTTGACAAATAGTAGTTTATGCATAAACATGTCAAATCTCTTGTACCACTACCTCAGTGCTTGTTTTAGCCCATATAGGCTTCTTTTTAACCTGCAAACATAATTGCGATCCACATAGCCTGCTAGTTGTTCCATCTAGATCTCCTCTTCTAGATCTCCATGTAGAAATGATGTTTTGACATCTAAATGTTCTAATTCAAAATCTAAACAAGCTACTAATGGTAATACTATCTGAATTGAGGTATGTTTTATAACAGGAGAGAATTTCTGGAAAATTAATATCTTCTCTCTATGTATACCATTTTGCCAACATCCTAGCTTTGTATCTTTCTAATTGATCAGCCTCAATTTCGATTTTAAACCCCCATTTTCTTTTCAAGGCTTTCTTACCAAGTGAAAGAGGAGCCAACTCCTAAGTCTAATTTTGTTTTAGTGAATTCATCTCTTCATCCATGGCTAACTTCCAAAGCTTCCTGAAAATTTTCTGGTTCACCATTTTCAGTATAAAGAACATTATGTAAAATTGAGGTCTAGTATATCAGTAGATCTTCAAACCCAATGTTGAGAAGTTTCACCAATACCTTGTTCATGGTGCTCACCTTCATCATCTTGTACTTGCTCTTCATTGATTTCGCTACCATTTGTGTTCTCATCCATAGAAATGACATTTTTTTTTTTTTTGAGAAAGAGTTCGGGATTATATTAAAGGAGCAAAATTATGTTACAAAGATTACAAGCGATAACAAGCGGCGGGCCATCAGGAGAAACCCCACAGGGAGGGCCCCCGGGCCCCATACAACTCAGAAGAGACAGACAAAAAGCCAGCCAGAACCGAGAAAACCGAAGGAAGCCAAAACACCCGGGGGGGGCGACCCCCCAACAACACAACGGCCGTGGGGGGGGAGCGACCCCCCCACCAGGGACAACCCCCTACGGGTGAGTCGGGAGCCGCCTACAGGCGCAGTTTGGGCACTCCAGCTCATGGAGGATATCAAGGGTATTCCGATGATCCTCCGTATCCACAAAATTAGCCGCCTGCTGGATGCCCTGCATAAGCGACTCACGCCGACCCCTGTCCTCCTGCGAGCACCCTGCATCAGGGTGGTACCGCGCCAAAGTCCGGCGGATGTGACGTCTGAGCTCCGCCCAGGAGCACTCGCAGCTAATGCCCAAAACAAAATATGGGCACCGCCCCTCCTGCAGCCACCGCCGGGCATTATGTCCGTGGGCGCCTTGAAACAGTCATCTCAAAAAATGACATTTGAGATGACTGTTGATTCTATATTTGCTACAATGGGTGCCTTGAAACAATAGAGGATGTATCAATTTCTACCTATTCTTTTTTTTCTACCAACTGTTCAACCTGTTCATACATTACATTTCCATTAAAATAAACATCTCTACTTCTGAATATTCTATCAGCAACTAGATCTCATAATTTGTATAACCTATCATCACCTCCATAGCCTACAAAAATGCATTTGTGTGTTGCATTCTCAAGTTTAGATCTATTTTCTTTAGGAATATATGCATACATAATACAGTTGAAGGTTCTAAGATGGTTATAGCTTATTTGCCTCCCACTCCAGTCAACCTTTGCTATTTTTCCATCTAATGGTCCATGAGGAGATCTATTAAGTAAATACACAGCAGTTTTTTGCAGCCTCATGCCAAAAATCTTTTGGTAATCCAAAATGTTTTAACATGCTTTGAATCCTATCTAAGATTGTTTTGTTGTACCTTTTGGCAACACCATGTTGTTGTGGTGTGTCAGGGACCATCCTTTCATGTTTATATCTACTTCATAACAAAGTTGGTCAAAGACTTTGGAACTAAATTCTCCTCTATTATCAGTGTGCAAACACTTTATCTTTCTATTGGTCTCATTTTCAATCCTATCTTTAAATAATCTAAACATATCAATAGTCTAATCTTTGCTTTATATAGCATACAACCAACATTTTCAAGAATAATCATCAATAAAGATTATGAAGTAACAGTTACAATTAAATGGCATAGGATTTATAGGCCAACAACATTGAAATGGATTAACTCTAAGCAACCATTCTTCCTATAGGATTCATTTCTTTTAAAGGAAACTCTATGCCTTTTGCTAATAACACAATCTTCACAAAATGGAACTGTAGCTAAAGGAAATTTAGGAATAAGGTTTTTAGATTGCAATACCTTTATTCCTTTTTCACCCAAGTGTCCCATCCTAGGATGCCATAGATGAAGATCTTCATTTGGGTCCTCTGTTGCCATGATATGCCAATTTGCCCAAGTTCCTTTTAGTACATATAAAGAACCCCTTTTCTCTGCTTTTAGGATAGTCATGATTCCTTTTGTGATCTTCCAATAGCCCTTTGTCAATACAGTTTTAAAACCAGCAGCATCTGCCCTATTGAAATCAAATTTTATTTTAAATGAGGTACATAACATTTTGAAGAAATAATTGTCTTCCCTCTTCCTCCTAGATCAACACATCACTGGTACATTTGATTGGGCATTCATGTTCATGACCCAACCAAATATGAGCATCTTCAACTTCTATAAATGTCCTACATTATTCCTTACATGGACATATACGAAATGATGCTCCAGAACCCATTATCTATTCATCAGATTGACAAAACACACTTCCACACAAAGCATTATCAAGAGTAATCAAAGTTACACCAACTTCACCATTACTTTGGTTACTGTATGATTCTTGAGAAGTAGCGTCATTTTCTTTGCTCCTTTTCTCCTTTAAAGCAAGACAGTTTTGACAATACCAAAAAACTCTTTCTTTCTTTTGTCAATGTAACCTACTCTTGCTTCTAGCATCATCTCTGCCTCGAGCTACTCACTGTTGTGATCTTCCTTTATTTTCAATATTCATGAATGCCTTTCTCTTTTCAATATCCAATGTTGCACTAATTGTTGTAGCTATTGTTTTCCAACTTTCTGGAAGAGAACAGACCAACAAAAATGATTTAACTTCATCATCCAATACTACCTTCAATGCTTTCAGCTATGAAAAACAACTGTTAAATTCATAGAGGTGCTAAGCTACTATATTAATCTCCTTCATCTTCAACTTGAATAATCTCCTCATTTGATAAACTTTGTTTCCTCCTAATGGATGTTCGTAAAGCTTGATTAACTTTTTCCACAAGCCTTCTATTGTATTCTCTTCAGCAATTGTGTATAGAATTTCATCAAACAAGCAAGGTCTAATCAAAGACAGAGCTTTTCGATCCAACTTATCCCACTCTTCTTCAAACATGTTCAGAGGCTTCTTTGCTGCCCCCTTTGTGATGGGAGCTTCATATTCCTTCTAATATAGAATATCTATCATCAGAATTTTCCAAATCTGCCAACTGGAACTCATAAGTTTTTGAATCTCCACTTTGTCCACCATCTTCAATGCACTACCAACAATCTACAGAAAACCTTGCTCTGATACGACTTGTGCTTAAAAGCCAGAACTGAAAAATAAATTAGCTCATACAATTGTTAACAGTCAATAAACATGAAATAAGAGACAAACATTTACATGGGAAACCCCTCAATATGAAGGGAAACAACCATGGGAAAGTAGGCAAATTGTATTCTTCTTAAGAAGTGAATTTCTTGCTACCTCTATTACCTGTCTCCCTCTCCTCTAAATAGCCTTCAGCCCCATCATTTTAGGCATTCAATCAGTACATTACATCGATCAAGTCTAACAGTTAAGGATAATGATCAACCTAACTGAATATTAGTGCCAGACAATTAATTAATTACATCTCATCAATATTACTGACTGAAACACAGCAAAAAGAATGACAAGTTACAAATTTCTTAATTGGAGTTTAAGAAGAGAGGGAATCAATAAATAGATTTTACTTCATTATCACAACAAAGTCATGGTTGAAAGAACATGACAAGTGGCCCAATATCATAACTCATGGTGAATAATTTGAAGCTTTTGAAGAAACCACAACCTGTGGTCAGGCCATGGTCTCCACCACAACCCCTATTTGCCTTGTGGTATCATTAGTTTTAAATAAATTTTTGCCACAACTCAAACCACAACCCATGGTCTCAAAGAAAACTCAAACCATGACCCATGGTCAAGTCATGGCCTTTTAAAATAAGATATTCTTGAAGATTTTAAAGAATTCTAAAGAAAGCTTTCACTTCTACCACTTTGACAATTTTCATGTAACTAGGCAAAGCCAGTAGTTCAATTCAGCCAAGATCCTAGGAGTCCATTTTATGGCCTGAATAGAGCTAAGACAATAGCATTGCCAAATAGTTATAGAGAAATATGAATGCATCGCAGAGGAATAACTAGACTTCAGAAAGGAGCAAATTTGTAGCCCCGCCATGTCCTACCCTATGCTACAGTTATATATCAATCTCATGCACTTGAGCACTGGAATTTCTTCTACCCCCTTCCGTCATTGCTATCGCTGACAGTTAAAGCTTGCTCTTTTTTCAGAAAAGAAAAAACACTCTCTAAACAATTATGTGGTTGATAATTGGTGGTTACAACAAAGGTGATGATTACTGCAAGGATTTTAAGTGAAGAACTTGTATCAGGATTGCATGGATTATTGTGTTCTTGCTAGGTACGAAAACTCACGCATTCACAATGGAAGAAATAGTGAAATAACTGACATTGAATGAAGAGGTTGCAATTGGATCTACAACTACAAAATCTTTTATGATCTTGCACAATTTTTGTACATAGAATTCATATAATGGTTTTCTTATAAGTCATTGGCAGTAGTATGGAGCTATCATGCAGGTTACTAAGGGTAGGATTCTTCATCATCATCATCCTAGCCTTGTCCCAACAAAATGGTGCCAGCTACATGAGTTCTTTTTCGCCATTCGCCTCTATAAAGAGCTAGATCTTTGTTTATTTATAGTTTCTTCAAATCATCTTCGATAGGTTTTTCACATGTCTTCTTTGGTCTTCCTTTTGGTAGCTTTCTTGGAATAGTGATGTCGCAACCTTTGCTTATAGGCTCATTGTATGATCTTTTTTGCACATGTCCAAACCATCTAAGCCATAGCAAGATAGAATTTTTCTTTAGATTGCTAATCTCAGGTTGGACTCTTCTGCTAATTGTTGATTTATAGTGGACAGAAGGGAGAGGATATCCACTACATTTGCAAGGCAAAGACAAGAATTGCCAGAAGAGCTTCATTGTCCATTACGTATGGAAGATGTTCTACTACTTTGTAGAATGAGAAGAAATCACTAGTTTGCAAAAGAAAAAGTTTTTGTAGAAGTTACCAATATGGATGCAAAAAGAAATAAATAAAAATAGGGGAGAGAAGAATAAGAAATTGCTAGAAAATCAAAATAATTGTACAAAGATCCTGTTACTAAACTGAAATGAACTCTTTTATTAGATCCTAATTACCCTTAGACCAATTTAGTTTCAACCATTGTCTGTTACTAAATGTCTGTATACCTTAGTGTAACTCACTAGGAATGAACCTGTGACTTGTAGGATGCAGGTTACAAGCATTAACTTATAAGGTAGACCATATTGATACAATTTAGAAGATTATTAAGTCTTATTGACACAATTATAGCTAGGATATTACGGGTTGCAAATTTAATAATGTTTTCAAAGCTCATAGTATGTATCTTTCTACTATCTAATATATATCCATAGGGTCTACAGAAGTAATAGGGTCTACAGAAGTAATAAATTTTCAGTTTCAGTTTCATTAACTGGAAGGATGTGCAAGATTAAACCAAGAAAGAGATGGATCTGATCAGGCTGCGGGGGCACGGGGTTTTGGAAGCGGGGCATGGGTTTTTGGCCCGGATCACTGGCAAGGGGCATGATGGCAGGAGGATTTTGATCCAAACGCCTTGTTTTGTTCTGGGGCATGGGGTCGCTGACCCACGCTGTCCAATTGTACAACCTTTTTTTTGGATTAATATAACTCAACTTTTTTCACCAAAAAAAAAACAAGAAAGTGATGGATATCAAAAATGCCACACAAATGGTCATGTTTTGTAGAGCATGTTGCACTGGTCACAGCTTAATGTGATTACTGTATTTTGGAGTTTGTTTGGATTGTTGGTTCAAATCTCCCCTAGGGTTTTCATAGTAGAGTACCTAGCAGGTAGGACAAAGGGTACATTGTTAGATGCTACGTTGCATACTAGTTTAAGTACCTAACATACAGGACAAATGGTAGAATGTTGGGTGCTAGGTTGCATACTAGTTTATGTACGTAGCATGCAGCAGGACGAGTGGATTGTTGGATGCTAAGTTGTACGTTGCCTATTAGGTGATTCAGAAATGCAAATGCATTGTTACTATATTACAAGGTTTCATCTATAATGATTGTGTAGCTCCAGTTTAGATAATATTCCCACGTTTATCTTTTGATATTATGTATATAAATGAATGTCATTTTCACATGTGACATGAAATTAAATGGTACACATGTTAAGGAAGGTAGGTGTTTGCTTCAAAGAGGTGTATTTCTAAGTTTAACCTTTGATGTTAGCATAGAAGGAACAGCTATTAGATATAGATAGCAATACAGACATAAAATTAAAGAGTAACACCAACAAGTTTAATGGTAATATTAATTATTAGAAAAAGCTTTTAGATTTAGTCAAGAAACCATGAGTAGGTTCAATGAATATAGGACTAGCTTTCTTTATATGCAAGCAACCACATCCATGACTTTGCAATGTCCGGTTATAAAATTATTCCCTACCTATTCGCCCAAACTTAGTAGAAGCTTGAGAGCTACCTCCAATCATCTTTTCTTGATCATGATGCTTTCAATTTGTGCTTTTTCTTCCTCGTAGCTGTTTTGCTTTTACTTGCACTCATCGTAGTCTCTAATCACTATAACAATTGAATAATTTAATGATAGCTTTTATACCTTAGAGTTTGGTTTTATGTCTTATAGACAACTCTAATTATAGGATATTTCAAGAGTTAACTTACTTAATTTAACAACTACCATGATCATTGTAACATTGCAGCACTTCATGATCTTTATGAATAAGTTCCATGGATTAATTACAACAAACACATATCATAAGCTCTGCTTCATTGGGAATTTTCCTAATTTGGTCTTATTAGTGAGACTTGGTCCATATGAACCTTTACTTGTGTCTACACTCGCCAACCTCATAACTTGACAACTTGTCATCCATCTCAATTTGTGAATACACTTTTGTAGGTACCCAGCCCACACAACATACAACTTGTGTTCAATTCACATCTACTACACAACTTTTCTAACTTTTGGCAAGCAAAACACTTCTTCGTGTTTAGATACCTTAACATCTTCTATCTTTGTTTCTTTTGGACACTCATAATATCATAAGCCTCTTTCTTCATGAACTCACCTCACCAATACATCTAGATGTCACGTAAATAGGTTTTTCAATTGATTTTTTCAAAAGATTTTGACATATCATAGGCAAGGATATTTGTGATATGATTTTTGAATTTTGGCAAACTAATAAGATCCTCTCTAAACTAAATATTACTTGGATTGCTCTCCTTCCAAAAAGGAGCCAAGCTTTAAATATTACAGACTTTAGGCCCATCAATCTTTGTTCCACTCTGTACAAAATCATTTCCAGATTTCTTGCAATGCAAATGCAGAAAATGTTGCCTTCTATTATTGCTCCTGAACAAGCTGGTTTTATTTCAGGAAGACATTCTAGATCAGGTGATACTTACACAGGAAACTCTGCATTCTGCAAGCTTACAGAGAAATCACTGCTGGCCTTAAAATTAGATATCAGCGAAGCATATGGCAGAATTAATTGGGATTATATGGATGCAATGCTCTCAACCTTTGGCTTTTCAGCTCATTGGATTAGGAAGTTTGGCAACTGTTACAAGGGATCTCATTTTTCTTTACTAATCAATGGGGCTAGAGAAGGAGATATATATGCTAAAAATGGCTTGCGGCAGGGGGATCCAGTTTCACCATATCTCTTTTTGTTAGCAATGGAAGAATTTGGAGCTTTATTGCAAAGCGAGCAGGCATTGGGGCATATCAAAGGTATTACTCATGCTTCAGGTTGTCAAAATTACGCTCATTTACAGATCTGTTGATGATACATTTTTATTTTTGGAAGGGTCAATGCAAAATTGAGAAAATGTGGTCCAATGTCTTCGAGACTTTTTTGCTGCTTCAAGCTTACAAATTAATTTTACTAAAAGTAAGGTGTTCAACTTTGGTAGTACTCCAAATATTTTTTGGCCTATTCTGTAATCAAATGAAGTGTATGAAAGATTCTCTTCCCACCAAATATCTAGGCATTCCTATTTTTTATTTTTTTTTGGGCAAAATGAAGGTTTCAGTTTGGTATGAGCTGATTGATAAATTCTCCAAATGACTTGCTAGCTGGAAAGAAAAGCTGCTCTCCCAGGCAGATAGGCTTCAATTGATCAAATTAGTACTTTCTTCATCACTTTGTACTTCCTCTCAATTCATAAGGTACATGTGGCCATTCTTGATAAGCTTGAGTGTATTAAAAGAATGTTTTTATGGTCCAACAATTCTCATTCATTCCATTGTCTCAATTGGGAGACTGGGTGTACATCTACAAAGGCAGGGGGCTGGGGCATCCATCGTTTCTCAAATGTTAATTTTGCATTGTTAGGAAAATTAATTTGGCAATTATCTACCTTAGATAAACTGTGGGCTATAGTTATGTGAGCCAAGTATCTTTATGGAGGTTTTCTATTTCATAATGCTCCCCCCATCATTCAGGAAAGCCCTATCTAGCAAAGTTAAGAGAGCTTAAAAGACTGGTTTGGTTCATATATCCAAGTTAATGGGAATATAATTCAATAGGATAATTCTTCCTCCTACTCTTTGCATGATGCATAATACTACCTTGGATCCAGTTAAGGGCCATTGGTGGCATCAGTCCCTCCTGCCACACCATAAGGTATTGTTTTCTAAGCTTTTACATGGGTGTTTGCCAGTCAATGAGCTGCTAAAACATAGAGGTATAATAGCTGATGGCAGGTGTTTACAATGTGGTAATTATGCAGGGACACAAGACCACTGTTTTTTCCAATGCCCAAAAGCCCAAGAATTTTGGAAAGAAATACAGACTCTTTGTGGTATTTTTGTGAGGCCACACTCAACTATGGAGGATGTTCTCAGATTCTCGCCATCAGCAAAGGAAAAATGGAAGAACAGATACAAAAAGGTTTGCTCCCATGTTTGCTTTATCAATGGTGGATGGCTAGAAATGCTTCTCTCTTTCTGAATGTTCACATCCAACCAAGATCGATTGTTATTCAAGTTTTACATATTTGGTCAAGAGCTACTAATAAAAATGACTTTGCTAAGTTTTGGTGACTCTAAAGATATTTATAATATGCTAGAATATCATCTATTTGTACTTGCAACTCTTTTTATGCCCTAGCCACCATAAACTAGGTTTTCCTTTTCCTCAAAAAAAAAAGGGTTTTCTCAATCTATGTAGATCTTCTTTTCAATATATCTTTCTCTTTCTTCTCTCACTCCATAGTTTATCATCATTTACTCTATTGAACTTGTACTCTTTTTTTCTTTTTCTTTTTTTTTTGAGAAAATGTTCAGGATTATATTACTAAAAAGAAAACTGTACAATCAAGAAAAAGAGGTTCTTTTTACGTTTGTTTGTTTGAGGGAGATGTCACCCCCATCGTCAGGGTGGAAATCCACTCCCCTCCCCCCACGCCGCGGCCACCCCCACACACCGCTCCTCTACCCTCACTTTTTCAGCCGCTTCCCCCGCCATGCACAATAGCTCATCCGACATCCTGCTCTCTACCAGCAAGTCTACACTCCCCAAAACATCAGCCACTTCCACTGCAATAGCCAAAACAACCTTCCCTCAACAACTCTCTGAGAGGCCAACAACCTTTGTGGCACATTTGACCTACAAGTGTGAACAACCCTGCAAGGGGAGCAGCCCACCATAACACAAGAATTAACCCTGAGTGTCTACCCTAGTGCTATTTGCGAAGTGACTCCAAAAAGAACTTAGGCAAATTTACGTGACACACAAGCCACCTACACTTTTGCAAGGTGAAGTGCATGCTCTAGAGTTTCCAAACATTGCCCAACTAGAACAAAAATAAGTTCACAAGCTCGGACGCCTACTGCCAAACTAGAGGCAACACCGATTTTGGCACTTGGCCACTGTTGCCATTGAAGAAGATTTCGGCGTCTTGTAGTCTGCGCCCCATCAGCAACATCGATTCCCCCATAGCCAAGACCCCCAGATACATTGCCAACACGGCCTTCATATGCACGATTTAGATCTTGCGGAAATTGGTGACCTCCCTATTCCAGTTTGAAAAGAAAGAATCATCAGCCAACTCTAGGTCCCCCTCTAGCTAAGGTAGGACCTCATCCCACCTGATGCCTTCAACCAACTGCCATTGCTCCAAATTAGCACAATAGGTTGTGCATGTCAATTCAAAGATGGGCATGACACCCATTGCTGCTATCACTTCCTACTAGAGCCAAGCACCATTAGCAATGACCTATGCTAGCGGAGGCAAGTGCACCAACTGAAAAATTGCACTGTTGCAAGATTTCCACAACTCCCAGAGGATTGCCACCACCTTTGAATCCCTACTCAACCCACCAGGCCCATGTAATGCCATAGCTTGCTAAGTGTCCACCACATATGGGCATTGATAAACGAAGTGTTCCACCATGTCGGGGTTGTTGGAACATAATGTCATTATTCTGTAATCCCTGTTGCCTCAAAACAGCATGCACGGGAAGTGCATCATGGGCAAATGAGCCAAATAAACGTCTTAACTTTTTCTAGCAATCAGCCCTACCAAATTTTTTTCCAACCATCCAGGGAGGGTATTGAACTTGTACTTTATAAATTGACATGAAGATTCCTTTTGTGACTCTCAGAATTTGTAATCCAACTCACAATACTAATAACTATACAATTTGATTTCATGATTATAATCTAACATTATGGTTGGCTTTCTAATTGACACCAATCAAAACATAATTAAGTTTCTATGTAAGGTTGACTTTTGAAAGCATGGAGATGATTTTGGCCACCAACAATGCCTATGACCATCAATATCTATATTTGGGGGGAGGGTTAGACACCAAAAATAATGAATAATATTTTGAAAAATTAAAAGTACATTAGATCATCCACACAGAAGAGAGATTCTAAACACAAGAAGTAAAAGCCCAGTAATTTCAAGATGCATTTTCAAGTTTTCATATTTACAATCAATCTTGAAAACCCTTCCCTTTGGGGTAGGAAAAGGTTTAGGTCTTCCCTTATTCAAAAGTGCCCTCATGGGTTTTTACTTCTTACTAAAGGCTTCCTTGAAGAGAGGAGAGGAAAACTCTTTCCAAAGAGAAACAAATGTAATAGTTAAAAACAAATTGCAACAAAAGCTAATAACTTTTCCAACATGAATCCACAAATATATAAGGAATTAATAATACAAGAGATAAATTAATTGCCCAGCCTTCACTAAAAGTTTTTCTTGAAGCTGTAATTGCAAAGCAACATCTTTAAGAATCTAATGTTTAACTCCTGATGGAAGATCATAGTTATGTTTCTGGTGCTGGAAATTAACTGCACAATGAAGGTTCCAAAAAGAATAAAGAACAAACAGCCAAAGACACCTCCAAATGTAGAGAAAGGCAATAGGCAAAACAAGTTGATCACTAAGCATGATATCATTGACCCTTGGTTAAAAGTTGTTGCAAATTCTATAGACCCATTTTCAAGTATGTTGTGCAACTGGGAACTCGTAAAAAAAATACATGAAAGGAAGTCTTCACTTTCACAAAGAGGACATTAAGGAGAAACAATTCCCATACATTGAAATAATTTACCTCTCTATTATGTGTGCAAGACACTAAAACAGTTAGCATTTTTAAAGAAGCTTGTCATTGCTTGAACTAAATATGTTAGGAAGATCATTTACGGAGATAGTGGATATCATTTTTAGAATTTTGTAAAATGTAAACTCTAATCCCATTTTGGTATTGCCTATGGCATGTGGCTTAGGAAGTTAAACTATGATCTCAAAAAAAAAAAATATGATCTCAAAAAAAATTCTAGGCAATGGGTTTGAATCCTTCAATCACCAATATTATCAATGTTGCAAATTATCCATCTTTATTCTGAACTAACAATGAGGTGTTGGCCTAGTGGTAAGACTCTTGCCATGAAAACTTAAGTCATAGATTCAATTCCAATGGGAAACACTGCATTATAGAAAAATTCTATAAAAAGCATTTCTGAAACTGGTGTAATCCAATAAATCCAGTAGGTCTCAGTGGATGTGACTAAGTACATTCAATTTCAGTTTCACTATGCTGAATTAACAAACTAATACCACAAAAAGAAAAAATGCAAATCCATTGGGATGAACATAGTTAAACAGTTTTATTAAAATGAACATAAATTAGAAACAAAATAAAATGCAAAAAAAATCCTTTGGGATTAACCCAATTTTAAAAATCAATGAAAACGAACAGAAGTTAGAGTCAAATTGATTGTACAAATTCCAAATATCGGGGAACTTCGGGAAACATGGAAATGTGGTGAACCAGTTAAAATACATTTGAATTCCTCTTGATTCATCTATGTTATCATAATGGGTAAGAACTCAGGGCAAGTGTAGTTATTTTCGTTTATGCCTTTGGACCTAACTCTTCGATAAAATGTATGATTTCTTGGTACCATGTGCACATGTTCCAGTTATATAGGAAGCATAAAACAAGGCCAAATTCCAACCAGAGTAATTTTCAAGCAACAATGTGGTACATCAAAAACAAAATAAAAAAAGAATACGTTATCAAAATTAGTGTTTTGTTTTTTAATTCCAGAAAAAAATTAAAGCAAACTCGCCTTTTCCGGGGGCACAGAGTCAAACACGTAGACTTCTCCTTGATAAGAAATTGTGAGCTGACTGCTTGTATGAGTTCTGACAGGAATTATAACCTGCTGATCTGCCGATGGAATGTCGTCTTCCATTTCCATCCCGTCATGCTCAGCTTCTCTTTCAAGCTCTTCTACTGGTCCGTTATCATGGCTTTGCTGAAGAGTATGATCATCTTCTTCATCTTCAAGATAATGCAACTGCACACTCGTTGATTCCATTGGAATCTGTGACTGTGCCTTAGCACAACTAATGGCAACTTCACCCACTTCATTTACAATATTAACATCATTGGAATGAATGACGCCTACATCATTTGCAATCTGAATATCATCACCCAGTTCATTCACAATTTGAACATCATCAGAATCAAAATGACCCACTTGGTTTACAACCTGAACATTATCAGAATAAGCATCCCTGCCATTGCTGTGCTGCTGCTGAGAAACTGTTACCTCGGCATTGGCCTGATGGTGTAGTATGGGCTCAGCGTATCCCTGAGGATGTTTTTGGTGCTCTGCAAGTATGTTCTTCGCCATTTTTCTTGCATAACTTCAACTGTAACTTTTCCTAATACAACAAAGCTGCTGGAACAATCTCCCCAATTTCGGTGCTTGTATTCAAATTGTTCGGACTCTAGTCAAATTCTAGTTGAGCTTAGTCACTTGTTGGACCCGAAACTCTGACTAAAAATGGTACTCTCCAAATTAGTCCACTGTCAATGCAAAGAATCTTGCCTGCCAAATCAATTAAAAAGAGGAATATGTCTCAATTTAGGTAAAAATCTGCAAACTCGAAAACACAGTGAAATATTCTCCTTCAATACAAACATCATAACAAACGTGGTACCTTGGCAAATAAACAGCACCACATTAAACACTGGCATCGCCGCAATACCAGAGGGTTTACATTATGCAAGGCCATGTTCTCCACTGACTAACAAATCCAAGAGTAAATTCAATTCAACTGATTTTCCGTTCAATTATGCGCAGAAACACACAAAATCCACAAACCAGCATAAAAAAAAAGACAGGAAAGAATGTGGGGTTTTGGCAAACGAAAATGAATACGAAGATCATCCGATTTCCGCTCACTGTTCAGCCTATGAAATTGCAAAGAAATAAATCAAAATATTTGAAAATTGAAAAACAAGAAAGCCGAAGTGGATAAACAAGATGGAGTACAATGACAACCGGGGAATGCAACCGCACGCTTCCTATTCATACAAGCGACGCGCGCCGTCAGCGTCATGCATACAAAGCCAAACAATTGACCATGGCAAATATTATAGAACTACGATAATTAATTACATTTGCATTTCTATTTACACTATGTTTCTTTTAGTTTGTAAAATTTCATGCATCTGAATCCAGTCTTTGTCCATTCGATCCGTATCCTTTGCCAACAACGCATGATTTGATATGTGGATGCATCTACGTTAATATGGAGTTTAAGTCTTCCTATATAAATGCACATACTCACCGCATTTATGACATTAATTAGTCAATAGCTTAAAGAAATTCTTGTAGTTTGTTTTTACAATAGTTAAAATATTTTCTAAGTGCACGCTGGAGAATTTAAGAAATGTACATATCTTATTCAAGCACCAATCTGGACACTTCGATGCAATAACAATAAAGACAAAGTTCTTAAAATACCTTGCAACATTTGGAAATAGTTTAATGTTTACTTTAATGCACTTTACTATTCATGCAATTTACTTCTATGTCCTTAGTTAATTAAATACAATTAATTAATACACATAAGTACGACCACCTTGAGCATAATGTTAATACTTGGTAATCTCAGTAGTGCTAACACTTGGTAACCCAGCAGCATTGTAATGTGTTTAGGATGTGTACGGCAAGTGGGACTGGATACTTGTGTTAAGAAATAGCTTAAGGCATTAAATAATTATTAGATTAACTAATACTTAATCACTTTGTTTTACACTTAGGCTAAAATAGATAAAAATATAAAATTATACAAATCATGTGCCTTGGTTACACTTAACCATATGCTTGTACTTACATAAGTGGAACCAAGAAGACATGATCGCATCCTTAGGTTCACTACCTGAATAATGTGCATTTAGAAAACTAAAGTCAATGGAATTCAACCACATCACTAGTGGATGCTTGTGATTCGTATGGTTGGACATAGAGTATACTCACCACTCATCATTGATGTCGTTATCGCGGACTTGAGTTAGCTACGTGCGCTGCCTAGGAAGTTAGTGAAATCATTTGACAACATTGTAATGAATCCTAAAGTCAAAATCATTAAGACAAACAATAATAACACATACACTATTTTTCTTAAGAACTAATATGGCTTCCTCTTGCAGGGAAAACTCTCCACCATTCTTTATGGACGATTCCAATTAGCAAGGGCAAGAAGGCCACAGGACACCAATGCCCTAATAGTTTAAGGTGGTCTATACTCATCTAGATTACTATACTTCGAACTTCACCTTCATCCTACATTATGATGAATAGCTATGGTGGAGATATATGGAAGGTAACATCGTGTTGCCTCCCAACTGATTTATTCTTGCAATGTTGTTAAACAATCTTATCAAGATGGGCATTGTAAAACTTAATTTTAAGTACAAAGTGTAGGATCATACTTATCAGGATTATCATCTTACAAAAGCACAGAAAAAGAAAGATTGACAAGTCGAAGCTCGATGTGAGGTCATCAAAGACAAACAAAGCCATATCCACTTGTTCCTACAAACATACAAAGAAGGTGAGAACTTTTTAGGGAGCTTTCATTACACTAATTCTTCTCCTCTCTTTGATGAGGAGACCCTTAACCAACATTTTCAATCCATTGTGAACAACCCTAGTTCTGGGAATAGTGGATTTGAAAATCAAAGAGCCCCAAAAGGAGGCAGCAAGGGCAAGAACAAGGACAAGCACAAAGAAAAAGACAAACATGGTGAACAAGGTAGGGACCAAAGAAGGGGGAGTAGTAGGCATTGCTTTGGTGCTAGTTCTCCTCTCTCTTCACCTTCTTATCCTCATCATCTTCCTCCTCGAACTCTTATTAGAGTTGCATAGGTAGCCAAAACCATGATGAAGGTGAACAACAAGATAGGAATGATCACATATCCCACCATAATGACAATAATCGCGGGCATGAGTAGCGGGGAAATGATCAAAACAAAGAAAGGAGGGACAACAAAACTTGTCATAAGCATCATGCCCACGAAAGGGACCACCATGATTGCTATGACTATGACAAGCGCATGTTGGTAACCAAAAACATGTTGAACATTACAGAGGTTGTAAGAATCCCAACTAGGCACGTGAAAGACAAACAAATCAAATGGTTGGATATGAATAATATCTCTAAGTTCAAAGAAGGATATAATTCAAATCCACAAAATCATCTACAAGCCTTTCACAATGCTTGTGCCTTACAAAACATGGAAAATGAATGGTAAAAATTGAAGTTATTTCCCATAACACTCATCAAGGGAGCTAAAAGTTGGTATTAGTTCTTGGAATCGAAATCAATTCAAAGGTGGAGTATGCTGCTTAAACTATTCAATGACAAGTACCAAACGTACTACCAAGTGTCCAACTTGAGATGGTAAATCGAATGGTGGAAGCAAGGTACACATGAGTCCTTGAATGTAGTCATGGGTAGGTACTACTCTTTGTTGCATTGATGCCCAAGTCATGGCTATTTTCAAAGGGAGTAGTTCTACCATATCATTGATGGGCTCCAAACTAAAACAAGGAAAACCCTTGAGGTCTATGCCAAAGGGAGACTACCTAAGCTAAGGGTCTATCAAATCCAAAGGCTTATTGAGCAAATGGCAAAAAAAGAAGATGTAATGAAAAAGAGAGAAAGTATAGAAGAGTACAATAGGGATCTATCCCTCTGCAAGAGGGAGGTTTGTTTCTGTGAAAATGAGAAGGAGGCACCACTTGATGAAGTGATGCAACAAAAAACCTTACCGATCCAAAAATCTATATATGAAATATTAGCTTAGGTTGATAAAATATGAGACTTAGTGGATGAAAAATTTCAAACTCTTCTAAGAATTGCAAAGGAGAATAGAGATTAAAGAGGTAGCGGATATGACAAAAGGAAGAAAAAGAAAGTTGAAAGTGACCAACATAAGGTTAAGAGCAAGGCTACCATAGTGGAAGAGGTCATGGATTTCACATCTAATGATGGAGGGTGTGACATCTATTGATATGAACATCCTAAGGGATGTTGCCCTATTGTGTCACACTTACAGGAATCTAGGGTGTATGCATTAAATCCTAGCTTAGCCAAACATTAAGCACCCAAGAGGTTGCCTAAACCTTAAGGCAACTATTGGTAGTTTCACCAACAAGCCAGCTATCCAAGTGGAGTGCCACCTCATCCTCATGAGCAATATCAATAGTGTCAACACTCACAGCTGTGGGGGATGCCACCTCCAAGGTAGTACTACCCTTATTGCCAACCAAATTCTTATGGGTACTATGTTTAGCAACCTATCTCTCCATGTGAATCTTCTAGTCAATCTTCCTTCCAACACCACTACTACCCTTTTGAATATTACAAAGCACCATCTCCAAGGGGGAATTTCCCATTTACTTATTACCCTCCTCACCCTTCCACTCCTGCACCTTCATCCTCAACACCTTTACCACCTACTTCATCTATGCAAGGAGAAATACCAACCCAGCCACAACGGCCATGAACTTACAATTGGCTCCTTAGTCGAGTGGTTCTAACACTAAGCCTCGAAAAAGACCATTTCTTAGAACCTATAGTCCAACAAAGCTTTCATAGACACCTATGGCTACTAACCCTGCTTCTCCTACCTCCTTTGAAATGCCTCTCAAGGACCCTTCTAATTAGAGCAGTTACTCTAATTATTAGAGTGATTACTCTAGCGGTTACTCTAGTAGTTATTCTAATTATTAGAGTGGTTGCTTTAGCGGGTACTTTAGCAGTTATTCTAATTATTAGAGTAGTTACTCCCAAGCCTATAAATATAGTGCCCAGGTGCACAATTGGGAGAGAAGTCTTTTAGCAGTCAAGTAGTGAAACTCTTATAGTCTATTTGAAAGTTAGAGTATTTTCCAAGTGCCCGCAGTAGGAGGTCTAAGTGTGGATGGATCTTTATTTGAGCATTGTGTACCTAAGCACACCTTGTGTATGGCAATCAAGACGAGCTCTTTGATTTATCCTTGTAGCACTTGAGATTTGTTTTCCTATGCATTTCTTTTATTTTATTTTCTTATGCATTTATTTTATTTTATTTTATGCACTTACATTTCTATTATTAGCACAACAATTCATTTTGATCAATTAAGCAAATCATTGAATTACACAAGCACGACCACTTCGAGCATGTGTGTAATGCTTGGTAACCCAATAACGGTTAGCATTTGGTAATCCCAGCAATGTTGCACTAGTTTAGGATGTGTATGGCAAGTGGGAACAGATGCTGGTGTTAGGATTAGTTAGAATTTCGTTAATGAGTAGTTGAGTTAAATTAGTCACTTAGTTACCTCTCTCCTTCCCTACTAGCGTAGGACATAAAAACATAAAAGCTATAAAAATCATATGCCTCGAGCTTACTTAACCATACAATTGTGACATACAAGTAAGCTTTGAAAGACAACGATCAACCAACCCATCCTTGTTCCATAATGGTGCATAAGCACTCAGTCCTTGGAATTCGACCGGATCGTGCATGAAACGCTCATATTTGTATGGTTAAGCGTAGGGGTACCTCGCTGCTCATCATTGGTGTTGTTGTCAGGGACTTAGTTGTTTGTGCACTAACTAGAACATAGGAAATCATTCATATTATTGGAATGGACTCTTAGGGTTGGTTGAGAAAATAATAAACAAGAATGCATTGCACACTGAACAGACAAATATGTCTCCTTTTTCGTATGAAAGAGCCTCACCGCGTAGGTCTGAAACAGGAAGATATTGGCAACGTAATACACATGATGTTGATCCTCCAGTCCCTCAACAAGTTCGAGTGGTATATATTCATCCCGATGAGTATATACTAGACTTTACCTTTATCCTCCATCAAGATGAACAACTGCGTTGGCGAGACTTAGAGAGTAACATAGTGTTACCTCCCGATCATTCAGTCCCAAGCATGCTTCTTTGTGTTCTCACATGAATTAGCATGCCACACTTACACATAGAATATGTTGTGCAAGACCATGACTTGAGAGAATACCATCCCATAAAGGCACAATGTCAAAGTGACTTGCAATAGGAGAGACATCATAAGTCTTTAAAGGGTAAGTGGTCCCATGATGCCCCACATGTCTTAAGCAAAAATGAGGGTGGTGAACCTACCTTAGGTTGTCACCCACACAATGATATTCCTCTCCTTGATTTTGGCCAAGGGGTTGTGTATCAGAACCTTCATTCCACTATTCATAACCTAGGTTCTAATACCCATGGGCACAAAGGGTCCAAAAAGGAACACAAACACCTAATAAAGGTGGACATTCTGATCACAATCACGATTAAGGTCATGACCATCAAAGAGAAGGTAGCAAACACCATCATGTTGATGGTTCTCCTTCTTCTTCACCTTCATCATCTCCTTCGTCCTCTCCTTCAATATTCGAAAGCAGTCATAAGGAAAAAGACCATGGGGATAAAGGTAGGCAAAGTGAAAGTCATAGACGAAACAACTAGGAAAGGGGATGAGGGCATTCTAGAGAATCACAACATAGAAGAAGGAAGAGTAGGGAACAACGTAGGCATCATAGATGCCATGGATGAGACGATCACAATGAACCCCTCCTCACTACTCGAAGTATCTTGGACATAACTAAGGCTGTTAGAATTCCAACAAGGCATCAGAAAGATAGTAGGATCAAGAGATTAGATATGAACAACAACCCACAATTTGAAGGGGGATACAACGTTGATCCCTAGAATCATTTACAAGCATTCCATGATGCATGTGCCTTACAGAACATAGAGAACAAATGGCAAAACTTAAGTTATCACATGGACATTAGTTAAAGAAGCGAAAAGCTGGTACCAGTCTTTAGAACTGAAATCCATTCATAGGTAGAGTACTATGTTAGAACTATTTAATGACAAGTACCAAATGTACTCCCAAGTATCTAATCTAAGAAAGTAAATTCAAGGTTGAAAACAAGGAGGACATGAACCCTTGGGTGCTGCCATGGGTTGATACTATGCACTGTTACATTGTTGTCATGGCCATGGTTATTCGCAATGGGATCAGTTGCACCATCTCGTGGATGGGCTTAGGCATGAAACGAGAAGAACCCTTGGGACTTATGCCCAAGGGAGACTATTCGAGCTTAGGTCCCATCATATTCAAAGACTATTGGAGCAAGTTGCTAAGGAAGAAGGTGAGCTACGGAAGAGAGAAAGTGTAGAAGAGTATAACCAAGATCCTTCCCTTTAGAAGAGGGAAGTAAGATTTTGTGAGGATGAAGAAGAGTCACCACTCGAAGAGATGGTGAATAGGAAAAATTTGCCTATCCAAAAGATGACATCAGAAGTTTCAGCAAAGGTAGACCAAATGTGGGATTCCCTAGACAATAGATTTCAATCTGTTCTTAAAATAGTAGAGGAGTCTAGAGAGCAAGGTAGTGAGAAAAGAAAAAAGAAAGAGGCTGAACATGCACGTAGCAAGAGTAAGGGCAAAGTTGCCATCATTGAAGAGGTTGTGGATTTGAAAATAGGCAATGATAGTGGATGTGAGATATGTCAATATGACTATCCTAAGGGATGTTGCCTTGTAATCTCACATTTACAGGAGTCTGGAATGTATGCACTTAACCCACGATTAAACAAAAGGAAAAAACCCTGAAGGTTACCTTATCCTCAAGGTAACCCAAGGCAGTTCCACCAACCCTTAATATATTATCCCAATGGAACTCCACCATAACCGATTGAGTAATATCAACAATGGTAGCACCCACAATCATGGGGAATGCCACCACCAATGCAACAGTATCCTTACCGGCAACCTAACCCGTATGGATATTATGTGTAGCAACCACTCTCCCCACGTAACTCTACTGGTCACGTCACTCCTCAACCTCACTACCAAGCCCATGAATATTATGGGACTCCCTCTTCTAGAGGCGATATTTTGCAAGCATATCATCCTTCTCATCTGGCCCCATCTCTTCTAGCAATAGCTCCACTACCACCTGCTCTTGCAATGCAAAGTGAAATCCCCACCCAGCCACAACAACGTAACACCACGAGGGCTATTAACTCTCAACCTACTATTGGTTCCAACAACCACATGAAGAAAAGACCTTTCTTTAAAACCAACAGTCCAACCAAGTCCTTACAATCACAAGTGATTGATTTCTTAGACACCTCAGTATCAATCAAAACTTCAAAGCCCCCTTTAACCCAATCACTGCACTCAACACATACGGTCATGCTAACACATGTTGTTACTGATTGGATCAAAGTTGGCCACCTTCCCAGGAAATTCTTTGATCTTGGGAGTCCTTTTATATACTTACAAATTGCTAGAAATGCATCGTGTAAGGCTCTTTTGGATTCAAGTTCCGATGTCAACTTGATTTCTCAAGAAATGTACAAGGTCTGGAACTTGCCTCCATTGAAAAAGAGCAACATCCGTCTAGAGTTGACTGACCAGTCCATCATTGTCCCACTATGACTAGTGGAAGACATTGTTATCACTGTTTGTGGGTGGTCATACCCAGCTAACTTCCTAGTGATTCAGGTAAACAACGATAAGGGGGACTTCCCAATCATAATGGGAAGAGCATGGCTAAGAACCATTGATGCATGCCTAGGAATTCATGATCTTTCCCTAGAAATATCAAAGGAAAATACATTCAGAAAGATCAAGAAGAAGAAAGTTTCATGCATCACATACAGTGACACAAGGTGTAATTGCATGCAAAGGTCATGGTTTGTGCAAAGTTTAGCATTGCTTGCATGCAATCAGTGTGCACAAGTGATTAACATACAAAGATGCTTATATGCAGCAGCCACACAATAGGAAAACACCTAGTGGCTGATAGCTGATCAAGAAAGTAGTTCACTCATATGCATGGAACCAACTAAGCGTTTGACTTGTGCTTACATCAATAGCATAGACGCATTAGAGCAAGTCCACCACCAACTTCCAAGTCTTAACCTTGAAAATATCAACTGGGGAAAGTTGGAAATCCCTGAGAAATTTAAGTTGGAACCCCTCAAGCTAAAACCATTATCCACTAGTATAGAATACACATTCCTTAAAAATAGAAAGCCAATAATTATTAATGCTAAGCTTGCTCCGTAGCAAAAAGAGAGATTGCTGAAAGTGATAAATCAATGGTCGAAAGCCTTTGCTTGGTCATATCCTGAATTAATTGGAATAGATCCTAGGATATGCCAACATAGGATTTACACTAACCCCTCCATGAAGCCTCAAAGACATCCGCAGAGGCGATTGAACCCTAAGCTGAAGCAAGTAGTTAAGGAAGAAATTGGATAGCTTCTCAAGGCTAGGTTCATATACCCCATTGCTAATAGCGAATGGGTTAGCCACTTAGTTATTGTGCCTAAAAAGGGAGCCAATTGGAGGATGTGCACAGCTTTCAGGCTACTAAATATGACAATATTCAAAGATCCCTTTTCATTACTTTTTGTTGACCAAGTCTTAGACACCATCGAAGGGCATCGCTATTACAATTTTCTGGATGGATATAGCAGATATAACCAAATACAAATAGCCCTAGAGGACCAAGCCAAGATTGCGTTCACTAGTCCTTGGGGAACGTGCGCATACAAACAGATGTCGTTTGGCTTGTGCAATGCCCCTGCAACATTTCAACGACTAGTTCTAAGCATGTTCCAATAGCAGATAGGGAATGGAGTGGAGGTCTTTATGGATGACTTCTCCACTTATGGAGCAAACTTTGATCAAGCCTTGGACTGGTTGGAGCAAGTGTTAAAAAGATGTGTAGAAACCAATTTGAGGCTCAATTGGCAGAAAAGCCATTTGATGGTCCACGAAGACGTAGTACTAGGACATAAAATCTCACACACAGGGATAGAGGTAGACCCTGAGAAAATCAAAATTATCCAAGGAATTACCCGTCAACCAAAAACTATCAAAGATATTTGGTCATTCCTTGGACATACTAGCTACTATAGGAGATTTATTGAGAACTTTTCAAAGGTTGCCAAATCATTGGTGGAATTAATGAAAAAGGACATACCTTTCGAGTGGACCAGGGAATGCGAATTAGCTTTCCAAACTCTAAAATAAAAGCTAGTAGAAACACCCATTCTACAAGCTCCTGACTACTCAAAACCATTCTAGATCATGACTGACGCGTCCAACTATGCTTTAGGAGTCGTACTTACATAGTTAGATGACCAGAAGTGTCCTTAGTACATCCACTGTGCAAGTAGAAGTATCACTGATGCACAACTTAACTACACTACCATAGAGAAAGAATTAATGGTTGTAGTGTTTGCACTAGAGAAGTTTAGACATTATGTATTGGAATATAAAGTATATACACATATAGATCATAGTGCAATCCGATTCCTCATAAATAAGCCAATGGTAAGCCCTCGTATCATATGATGGCTTGTAATCTTACAAGAATTTGATTTAACGATGATCAATTACAAGGGCACCGAGAATGTAGTTGCTGATCATTTATCTTAGTTGTGATCGGACAACAAAGAGGATGAGTATCCAATTTCTGATCATTTCCCTGATGAATTCCTCTTTGCTGGTGTAGTGAATAATCAATCACCCACAGAGACAAACTGGTATAGTAGCATTCTTACCTATCTCCTCACCCAAAAAACGCCACAAGAGTTAAACCTTAAGAAGAAACAACAATTTCTTCACCAAGCCAAGTACTTTATGGAGATCAATGGGCAACTTTACAAAGTGTGTCCCAATGGCTTGGTTTGATGGTGTGTTCTTGATATAGATCAACCGCAAGTTCTCCAAGACACTCATGAGGGTCCTTGTGGGGGTCATTATGCTGGTAGACGAATGGCCATCAAGATCCTGCTTGTAGGATATTATTGGCCTACATTATTTCAGGACGCCCATCGTTTCGTCCAATCTTGTGAGCACTATCAACGTGATGGGGGAATGATTACTAGAATGGAGGATCCACAACAATGGATTCAACTGTTAGGACCCTTTGACATTTGGAAAATTAATTTTATGGGGCCAATTACACCAATGTCCAATGGAAAAGCTTATATTATAGTTGCCATTGATTACCTAAAAAAATGGGCTGAAGAAGCTACTGTTAAAGATTGTACATCATCTATAGTTGCATGATTTGTTCAACAACAAATCATAAACAGGTTTGGTGTGCGCATGCATTTATTTCAAACAATGGTACACACTTCACAACTACAACTTTTTGGAAATTAATGCAACGCTTAGGGGTTGAGCATAAATTGACTACACCATACCACCCCTAAGTGAATGATCAAGAAGAAGTCACCAACAGGGAGATTACGAAGATATTGACAAGAACCATTAGCAAGTTTAGGCAAGACTAGAGCACTAAACTGAACGATGCTCTTTGGGCATACCACTCCACATGGAAACTCCCTATAGGCTACTCTCCCTATGAGTTAGTGTACAGTAAATTACCAATGCTTCCCATTCAAACTAAGCTTTGTACACTATCCATGACATGTGAAATCAACCTTGATCTTGATCTAGCATAGACACAATGGTTAGTAACCCTTAACTTGTGAGATGAAAATTGATTAGCTGCCCTGTCATCTAAAGAATTGCACAAGGCCTTCAATAAACAACATCATGACCTAAGAATTAGGAAAGTTAAATATCAGCCAGGAGATAAGGTTCTCTACTGGAATCCCACACATGTGCCACAACATACTAAATTTCAAACACTGTGGGAAGGACCCTATATTATTTAAGCAACTTTTCCTTCAAGGGCCATGACAATATACAAACCTAAGAGCCCAGACAAGAAACTGTTGGTCAATGTACAACAAACCAAACCTTTCCATGAGCTTAGGATAGCTAGTACACATGCTACCTCTAATGATGGACAACCTTGCTCACTATTTTGGATCTCCTCCTTCCAAATTAGGCATGGGAGAGATGGCCACCTATGCTAACCATTTTAGGCCCAAAGTTCTTTTTGAATTTTTGTTTTACACGTTTTTATTTTAAACATTTTTCCAACTTTTCTTATTTTTGTTTTACACCATCATTCATATTTTTACTATTTGTTTAATCTCTTGATTTACTTTTATTCATCATCCAATAAGTGCTCATGATGGTGGATTGAATTATATCATATTGATTGCTAATGTTTGGTTTTTACCTTTGAATAATGATGCTGATATTAAGGTATGGTTCTTTTGGTAAAATAGGTAACGAGTCCACGCCATCCACTCACCCATACAACTCTATGGTCTCCTTTGGATTGGAACTGTACAGTCCCTTTTTTCTAAGTAAACTTTTAATGAATTGGTGGCTGGGTATTTTTCAAACCAAGGAAAGACTCAAATGATGAAAAGGATATGACTTCAAGGGGATTCGATGCATTGGTGCTAGCCATTCTCTTGGGTTCTTGGATGCTTTTTCTTGGATTTTCTATCATTCTGAGATTGTTCAAATATCAAGAAGCTAAGTGAATAAAAATAAGCCTTTGCATGGTGTGGTTCTCATGCATAAACATAAAAAAAATAGAGAAAAAAGAAAAAAAGGAGAGAATTCAAAGCACACCCCTTAGAAATAATAAAGCAATATGGGATATAAGTGATGGTTATGGCACTAGAAAGACATGTTACCCATGCTTGAAGGTTTTCTCTAACTAAGGCCCTTTCTCGCTTCCTGCTTCTCCATCTCACTCTCCTTGAAATGGTGATCGATCTTTATGGAAGCATTCTTGTTGCCTCAAGAAGATGGATTGGCCAAGTGTATTGATGAGAGGTCACTGAATATGGTTGGTTTGAGTCTAGATTTGGGATGAGTTCTACTCAGTTATCTTAACCATGAAATACACAAGGGGCTTTATACAACCTTGTTCTTGGGATTTCATTTCATTCTCTCCTCTTCATCTTTCTTCCCATTTTCCACCCCATTGCCAGTTTTATCATTAGTCCATTCCGGGTTGATGCATTGTTTTTCTTTGGTGAATTCTTATGGGTAAGTTTTTAACTCTTGCTTCCAAATGACATTCCTAGAGCCTATGGACTCTTTGGTTTGTCGGTTTGTCAGGGCATAAAGGGCATGAGTCTACTTTGGGGAGGATCCATTGGCATTTCTTTTGGTCCAATTGTTAACTTCTTTCCCTTAAACATTTCTTGCAATCAATCATTTCTTGTTTCATCCCCATCCATGACATCCATTTTATTGGTGTTGCCATTGATATTTTTCGTCTTTCTTATTCCTCATGTTTTTCCATCTTATAGCTACCAGAGGT
>MNCI01038207.1:86038-97849 GCA_015680685.1 Gnetum montanum | reverse complement strand
AATGGCATGCGCAATGAGAGAAAACGAGGAACCAAAAAGGAAATGGGAAAAGAAGGCACCAGCCCTGAGCCTGCGACGAAGAACAGCTAATAAAGCGCAAGCACCGTCCGACCATGAAGATGAAACGAAGAAAGCACAGCGAAAAAGGAGGGTGCAACCCCACGACTTCCCGAGAGGTCACCCATCCCAGCACTACTCTAGCCCAAGCGTGCTGAATTACGGAGTCTTGATCAGATCCGTTGCATTGGCACATGAACGATTGCATTCGTCAAGTGCATGACACTGCAATCCCCTAAGCTTGCGCTGGGCAGCCTCATGGCATGCATAGAGAGAGAAAACTAGGAACGGGAAGTGAAATGAGCAAGGACTTCTCCGGGCATGGGCCTACGATGGAGAAATGAAAAGGCAAAGCGAGCACCCTCGAACGATACAGACGTACGAGAAAAGTGAAAGGGAAAAAAGAGGGTGCAATACTAGGACTTCCCGAGGTCACCCATCCCAGATCTACTCTTGCCCAAGCACACTTAATTACGGAGTTCTGATGGGATCCAATGCGTTAGCACTGGTATGATCGCACCCGTCGAGTGCACGACGCCGCCCCCACTCTAACTTGCGCTGCGCAAAGCAATGGCATGCGCAATGAGAGAAAACTAGGAACCAAAAAGGAAATGGGAAAAGATGGCTCCAGAACTTAGCCTGCGACGAAGAACAGCTAATAAAGCGCAAGCACCGTCCGACCATGAAGACGAAATGAGAAAAGCGTAGCAAAAAAGGAGGCTACAACCCCACGACTTCCCGAGAGGTCACCCATCCCAGCACTACTCTAGCCCAAGAGCGCTGAATGATGGAGTCTTGATTAGATCCATTGCGTTGGCGAATGAACGATTGCATTTGTTAACTGCAATACCCTGCGATCGCCTAAGCTTGCGTCGGGCAGCCTCATGCCATGCATAGAGAGAGAAAACTATGAACGGGAAGCGAAATGAGCAAGGACTTCTCCGAGTATGGGCTTGTGACGGAGAAATGAAAAGGAAAAGTGAGCACCCTTGAACGATACAGACGTACGAGAAAAGCGAAAGGGAAAAAAGAGGGTGCAAAACTAGGACTTCCCGAGAGGTCACCCACCCCAGTACCACTCTAGGCCTAGCGTGCTTAATTACGGAGTTCTGATGGAATCTGATGCGTTAGCGCTGGTATGATCCCACCTGTACAGTGCACGATGCCGCCCCCACTTAAAATTGCGCCACGTAAAGCAATGGCATGCGCAATGAGAGAAAACGAGGAACCAAAAAGGAAATGGGAAAAGACAGCTCCAGCACTGAGCCTGCGATGAAGAATAGCTAATAAAGTGCAACCACCGTCCGACCATGAAGACGAAACGAGAAAAGCGCAGCGAAAAAGGAGGGTGCAACCCCACGAATTCCCGAGAGGTCACCCATCCCAGCACTACTCTAGCACAAGCGCGCTGAATTACGGAGTCTTGATCAGATCCATTGCGTTGGCGCATGAACGAGTGCGTTCGTCAACTGCATGATGTTGCGATCGCCTAAGGCTGCGCCAGGTAGCCTCATGGCATGCATAGAGAGAGAAAACTAGGAACGGGAAACGAAATGAGCAAGGACTTCTCTGGGCGTCAGCCTAAGACGAAGAAATGAAAAGGCAAAGCGAGCACCATNAGACGTACGAGAAAAGTGACAGGAAAAAAAGAGGCGGCAACACTAGAACTTCCCGAGACGTCACCCATCCCAGTACTACTCTAGCCCAAGCGCGCTTAATTACAGAGTTCTGATGGGATCCGATGCATTAGCGCTAGTATGATTGCACACGTCATGTGCACGACGCCGCCCCCACTTCAACTTGCACCAAACAAGGCAATGGCATGCGCAATGAGAGAAAACTAGGAACGAAAAACGAAATCGGAAAAGACGGCTCTAGCCCTGAGCCTGCGACAAAGAACAGCTAATAAAGCGCAAGCACTGTCCGACCATGAAGACGAAACGAGAAAAGCGCAGCGAAAAAGGAGGGTGCAACCCCACGAATTCCCGAGAGGTCACCCATCCCAGCACTACTCTAGCCCAAGCGCGCTGAATTACGGAGTCTTGATCAGATCCGTTGCGTTGGCGCATGAACGATTGCATTCGTCAACTGCAATACCCGGCGATCGCCTAAGCCTGCGTCAGGCAGCCTCATGCCATGCATAGAGAGAGAAAACTATGAACGGGAAGCGAAATGAGCAAGGACTTCTCTGGGTGTGGGCTGCGATGGAGAAATGAAAAGGCAAAGTGAGCACCCGCGAATGATACAGACGTACGAGAGAAGCGAAAGGGAAAAAAGAAAGTGCAACACTAGGAATTCCTGAGAGGTCACCCATCCCAGTACTACTCTAGGCAAGCGCGCTTAATTACGGAGTTTTGATGGGATTCGATGCGTTAGCACTGGAATGATTGCACTCGTTGAGTGCACGACACCGCCCCCACTTTAACTTGCGTCACGCAAAGCAATGGCATTCGCAATGAGAGAAAACCAGGAACCAGAAAGGAAATGGGAAAAGACGGCTCCAGCCCTGAGCCTGCGACGAAGAACAGCTAATAAAGCGCAAGCACCGTCTGACCATGAAGAAAAAACGAGAAAAGCGTAGTGAAAAAGGAAGGTGAAACCCCACGACTTCCCGAGAGGTCACCCATGCCAGCAGTACTCTAGCCCAAGCGTGCTGAATTACGGAGTCTTGATCAGATCCGTTGCGTTGGGGCATGAACGATTGCATTCGCCAAGTGCATGACGCTGCGATCCCCTAAGCTTGCACCGGGCAGCCTCATGGCATGCATAGAGAGAGAAAACTAGGAACGGGAAGCGAAATGAGCAAGGACTTCTCCGGGCGTGGGCCTGCGACGGAGAAATGAAAAGGAAAAGCGAGCACCCTCGAACGATACAAACGTACGAGAAAAGTGAAAGGAAAAAAAGAGGGTGCAACACTAGGACTTCCCGAGAGGTCACCCATCCCAGTACTACTCTAGCCCAAGCGCGCTTAATTACGGAGTTCTGATGGGATCCGATGCGTTAGCGCTGGTATGATCGCACCCGTCGAGTGCACGACGCCGCCCCCACTCTAACTTGCGCCGCGCAAAGCAATGGCATGCGCAATGAGAGAAAACCAGGAACCAAAAAGGAAATGGGAAAAGACGGCTCCAGCCCTGAGCCTGCGACGAAGAACAGCTAATAAAGCGCAAGCACCGTCCGACCATGAAGACGAAACGAGAAAAGCGCAGCGAAAAAGGAGGGTGCAACCCCACGACTTCCCGAGAGGTCACCCATCCCAGCACTACTCTAGCCCAAGCGCGCTGAATTACGGAGTCTTGATCAGATCCGTTGCGTTGGCGCATGAACGATTGCATTCGTCAACTGCATGACGCTGCGATCGCCTAAGCTTGCGCCGGGCAGCCTCATGGCATGCATAGAGAGAGAAAACTAGGAACGGGAAGCGAAATGAGCAAGGACTTCTCCGGGCGTGGGCCTGCGACGGAGAAATGAAAAGGCAAAGCGAGCACCCTCGAACGATACAGACGTACGAGAAAAGCGAAAGGAAAAAAAGAGGGTGCAACACTAGGACTTCCCGAGAGGTCACCCATCCCAGTACTACTCTAGCCCAAGCGCGCTTAATTACGGAGTTCTGATGGGATCCGATGCGTTAGCGCTGGTATGATCGCACCCGTCGAGTGCACGACGTCGCCCCCACTCTAACTTGCGCCGCGCAAAGCAATGGCATGCGCAATGAGAGAAAACTAGGAACCAAAAAGGAAATGGGAAAAGACGGCTCCAGCCCTGAGCCTGCGACGAAGAACAGCTAATAAAGCGCAAGCACCGTCCGACCATGAAGACGAAACGAGAAAAGCGCAGCGAAAAAGGAGGGTGCAACCCCACGACTTCCCGAGAGGTCACCCATCCCAGCACTACTCTAGCCCAAGCGCGCTGAATTACGGAGTCTTGATCAGATCCGTTGCGTTGGCGCATGAACGATTGCATTCGTCAACTGCATGACGCTGCGATCGCCTAAGCTTGCGCCGGGCAGCCTCATGGCATGCATAGAGAGAGAAAACTAGGAACGGGAAGCGAAATGAGCAAGGACTTCTCCGGGCGTGGGCCTGCGACGGAGAAATGAAAAGGCAAAGCGAGCACCCTCGAACGATACAGACGTACGAGAAAAGCGAAAGGAAAAAAAGAGGGTGCAACACTAGGACTTCCCGAGAGGTCACCCATCCCAGTACTACTCTAGCCCAAGCGCGCTTAATTACGGAGTTCTGATGGGATCCGATGCGTTAGCGCTGGTATGATCGCACCCGTTGAGTGCACGACGCTGCCCCCACTTAAACTTGCGCCGCGCAAAGCAATGGCATGCACAATGAGAGAAAACTAGGAACCGAAAAGGAAATGGGAAAAGACGGCTCCAGCCCTGAGCCTGCGACGAAGAACAGATCATAAAGCGCAAGCACCGTCCGACCGTAAAGACGAAACGAGAAAAGCGCAGCGGAAAAGGGGGATGCAACCCCACGACTTCCCGAGAGGTCACCCATCCCAGCACTACTCTAGCCCAAGCGCGCTTAATTACGGAGTCTTGATCAGATCCGTTGCGTTAGCGCATGAACGATTGCATTCGTCAACTGCATGACGCTGCGATCGCTTAAGCTTGCGCCGGGCAGCGTCATGCCATGCGTAGAGAGAGAAAACCAGGAACGCGAAACGAAATGAGCAAGGACATCGCCGAGCGTGGGCCTGCGACGGGGAAATGAAAAGGCAAAGCGAGCACCCTCGAACGATACAGACGTACGAAGAAAGCGAAAGGGAAAAAAGAGGGTGCAACACTAGGACTTCCCGAGAGGTCACCCATCCTAGTTCTACTCTAGGCCTAGCATGCTTAATTACGGAGTTCTGATGGGATCTGATGCATTAGCGCTGGTATGATCGCACCCGTCGAGTGCACAACGCCGTCCCCACTCTAACTTGCGCCGCGCAAAGCAATGGCATGCCCAATGAGAGAAAATTAGGAACCAAAAAGGAAATGGAAAAAGATGGCTCCACCTCTGAGCCTGCGATGAACAACAGCTAATAAAGCACAAGCACCGTCCGACCATGAAGATGAAACGAGAAAAGTGCAGCGAAAAAGGAGGGTGCAACCCTTCAACTTCTCGAGAGGTCACCCATCCCAGCACTACTCTAGCCCAAGCGCGCTGAATTAAGGAGTCTAAATCAGATCCATTGCGTTGGCGCATGAATGATTGCATTCATCAACTGAATGACGCTGCGATCACCTAAGCTTGCGCCAGGCAACCTCATGGCATGCATAGAGAGGGAAAACTAGGAACGGGAAGTGAAATGAGCAACGACTTCTCCGGGCGTGGGCCTGCGATGGAGAAATGAAAAGGCAAAGCGAGCACCCGCGAACGATACAGACGTACGAGAAAAGCGAAAGGAAATAAAGAGGGTGCAACACTAGGAGTTCCCAAGAGGTCACCCATCCCAGTACTACTCTAGCCGAAGCGCGCTGAATTATGGAGTTCTGATGGGATCCGATGCGTTAGCGCTGCTATGATCGCACTCGTTGAGTGTACAACGCCACCCCCACTCTAACTTGCACTGCGCAAAGCAATGACATGCACAATGAGAGAAAACTAGGAACCAAAAAGGAAATGGAAAAAGACGGCTCCAACCCTGAGTCTACGACGAAGAACAACTAATAAACCACAAGCACAATCCGACTATGAAGACGAAACTAGAAAAGCGCAGTGAAAAAGGAGGGTGCAACCCCACGACTTCTAGCCCAAGTGCGCTGAATTACGGAGTCTTGAACAGATCCGTTGCGTTTGCGCATGAACGATTGCATTCGTCAACTGCATGACACTGTGATCGCCTAAGCTTGGACTGGGCAGCCTCATGGCATGCATAGAGAGAGAAAACTAGGAACGGGAAGCGAAATGAGCAAGGACTTCTCCGGGTGTGGGCATGCGCAATGAGAGAAAACAAGGAACCAAAAAAGAAATGGGAAAAGATGGCTCCAGCCCTGAGCCTGCGACGAAGAACAGCTAATAAAGCGCAACCACCGTCCAACCATGAAGATGAAACAAGAAAATCGCAGTGAAAAAGGAGGGTGGAACCCCACGACCTCCCGAGAGGTCACCCATCCTAGCACTACTCTAGCCCAAGCGCGCTGAATTACGGAGTCTTGATCAGATCCGTTGCATTGACGCATGAACGATTGCATTCGTCAACTGCATGACGCTGTGATCACCTAAGCTTGCATCGGGCAGCCTCATGCCATGCATAGAGAGAGAAAACTATGAACAGGAAGCGAAATGAGCAAGCGCTTCTCCGGGCATGGGCGTGCGATGGAGAAATGAAAAGGCAAAGCGAGCACCCGCGAACGATACAGACGTACAAGAAAAGAGAAAGGGAAAAAAGAGGGTGCAACATTAGGACTTTCCGAGAGGTCACCCATCCCAGTACTACTCTAGCCCAAGCGCACTTAATTACAGAGTTCTGATGGGATCCGATGCATTAGCACTGGTATGATCGCACCCGTCAAGTCCACGACGCCGCCCCCACTTAAACTTGCACCGCACAAGGCAATGGCATGCGCAATGAGAGAAAACCAGGAACCAGAAAGGAAATGGGAAAAGACTGCTCTAGAACTGAGGCTGCGATGAAGAACATCTAATAAAGCGCAAGAACCATCCGACCATGAAGACGAAACGAGAAAAGCGTAGCGAAAAAGGAGGATGCAACCCCATGACTTCCCGAGAGGTCACCCATCCCAGCACTACTCTAGCCGAAGCACGCTGAATTACAGAGTCTTGATCAGATCTGTTGCGTTGGCGCATGAATGATTACATTCGTCAACTGCATGACGCTGTGATCGCCTAAGCTTGCATCGGGCAGCCTCATGGCATGCATAGAGATAGAAAACTATGAACGGGAAGCGAAATGAACAAGCACTTCTCCGGGCGTGGGCCTGCGACAGAGAAATGAAAAGGAAAAACAAGCACCCTCGAACGATACAGACGTACGAGAAAAGCGAAAGGAAAAAAAGAGGGTGCAACACTACGGAGTTCTGATGGGATCCGATGCGTTAGCGCTGGTATGAACGCACCCGTCGAGTGCATGACACCGCCCCAACTTAAACTTGAGCCACGCAAAGTAATGGCATGCACAATGAGAGAAAATCAGGAACCAAAAAGGAAATGGAAAAGACGGCTCCAGCCTTGAGCCTGCGATGAAGAACAGCTAATAAAGCGCAAGCACTGTCCGACCATGAAGATGAAAGAAGAAAAGTGCAGCGAAAAAGAAGGGTGCAACCCCACGACTTCCCGAGAGGTCACCCATCCCAACACTACTCTAGCCCAAGCACACTGAATTACGGAGTCTTGATCACATCCATTGCATTGGCGCATGAACAATTCCATTCGTCAACTGCATGATGCTGCGATCGCCTATGCTTGCGCCGGGCAGCCTCATGGCATGCATAGAGAGAGAAAACTAGGAACGGGAAGCGAAATGAGCAAGGACTTCTCCGGGCGTGGGCTTGCGACGGAGAAATGAAAAGGCAAAGCGAGCACCCTCGGACGATACAGACGTACGAGAAAAGCGAAAGGGAAGAAAGAGGGTGCAACAATAGGACTTCCCGAGAGGTCACCCATCCCAGTACTACTCTAGCCCAAGTGCGCTTAATTACGGAGTTCTGATGGGATCAGATGCGTTAACGCTGGTATGATCGCACCCATCAAGTGCACGACACCGCCCCCACTCTAACTTGCGCCGTGCAAACCAATGGCATGCGCAATGAGAGAAAACTAGGAACCAAAAATGAAATGGGAAAAGATGGCTCGAGCCCCAAGCTTGCGACGAAGAATAGCTAATAAACGGCAATCACCGTCCGACCATGAAGACGAAACGAGAAAAGCACAGCGAAAAAGGAGGGTGCAACCCCACGACTTCTCGAGAGGTCACCCATCCCAACACTACTCTAGCCCAACCACGCTTAATTACGGAGTCTTGATCAGATCCGTTGTGTTGGCGCATGAACGATTACATTCGTCAACTGCATGACGCTGCGATCGTTAGCTTCCGCCGGGCAGCCTCATGGCATGCATAGATATAGAAAACTATGAACGGGAAGCGAAATGAGCAAGGACTTCTCCGGGCATGGGCCTGCAATGGAGAAATGAAAAGGCAAAGCGAGCACCCTCGAATGATACAGACGTACGAGAAAAGCGACAAGAAAAAGAGAGGGTGCAACACTAGGACTTCCCGAGAGGTCACCCATCCCAGATCTACTCTTGCCCAAGCACGCTTAATTACGGAGTTCTGATGGGATCCAATGCGTTAGCGCTAGTATGATCGCACCCGTCGAGGTGCACGACACCGCCCCCACTCTAACTTGCGCTGCGCAAAGCAATGGTATGCCCAATGAGAGAAAACTAGGAACCTGCGACGAAGAACAGCTAATAAAGCGCAAGCACCATCTGACCATGAAAACGAAATGAGAAAAGTGCAGCAAAAAAGGAGGGTGCAACCCCACGACTTCCCTAGAGGTCACCCATCACAGCACTACTCTAGCCCAAGCACGCTGAATTACGAAGTCTTGATCAAATCCATTGCGTTGGTGCATGAACGATTACATTCGTCAACTGCATGACATTGCAATCGCCTAAGCTTGTGCTGGGCAGCCTCATGGCATGCATAGAGAGAGAAAACAAGGAACGGGAAGTGAAATGAGCAAGGACTTCTCCAGGCATGGGCCTGTGACGGAGAAATGAAAAGACAAAGCGACAATGGCATGCGCAATGAGAGAAAACCAGGAACCAAAAAGGAAATGGGAAAAGACGGCTCCAGCCCTGAGCCTGCAACGAAGAACAGCTAATAAAGAGCAAGCACCGTCCGACCATGAAGATGAAATGAGAAAAGCGCAGCGAAAAAGGAGGGTGCAACCCCAGGACTTCCCGAGAGGTCACCCATCCCAGCACTACTCTAGCCCAAGAGCCCTGAATTACGGAGTCTTGATCAGATCCGTTGCATTGGCACATGAACTATTGCATTCGTCAACTGCATGACGCTGCGATTGCCTAAGCTTGCGCTGGGCAGCCTCATGGCATGCATAGACCGAGAAAACTAGGAACAAGAAGCGAAATGAGCAAGGACTTCTCTGGGCGTGGGCCTGCGATGGAGAAATCAAAAGGCAAAGCGAGCACCCTCTAACGATATAGACGTACGAGAAATGTGAAAGAAAAAAAAGAGGGTGCAACACTAGGACTTCCTGAGAGGTCACCCATCCCAGTACTACTCTAGCCCAAGCACGCTTAATTACGGAGTTCTGATGGGATCCGATGCGTTAGTGCTGGTATGATCCCACCCGTACGGTGCACGACGCCGCCCCCACTCTAACTTGCGCCGCGCAAAGCAATCGCATGCGCAATGAGAGAAAACCAGGAACGAAAAAGGAAATGGGAAAAGATGGCTCCAGCCCTGAGCTTGCGATGAAGAACAGATAATAAAGCGCAAGCACTGTCTGACCATGAAGATGAAACGAGAAAAGCACAGTGAAAAAGGACGATGCAACCCCGACTTCTCGAGAGGTCACCCATCCCAGCACTACTCTAGCCCAAGCGCGCTAAATTACGGAGTCTTTATCAGATCCGTTGCGTTGGCGCATGAATGATTACATTCGTCAACTGCATGATGCTGCGATCGCCTAAGCTTGCATCGGGCAGCCTCATGCAATGCATAGAGAGAGAAAACTATGTACGGGAAGCGAAATGAGCAAGGACTTCTCCGGGCATGGGCGTGCGATGGAGAAATGAAAAGGCAAAGCGAGCACCCGCGAATGTTACAAACGTACGAGAAAAGTGAAAGTGAAAAAAGAGGGTGCAACACTAGGACTTCCCGAGAGGTCACCCATCCCAATACTACTCTAGGCCTAGCGTGCTTAATTACGGAGTTCTGATGGGATCCGATGCATTAGCGCTGGTATGATCCCACCCGTACGGTGCACGACGCCTCCCCCACTCTAACTTGCGCCGCGCAAAGAAATGGCATGCGCAATGAGAGAAAACTAGGAATCAAAAAGGAAATGGAAAAACATGGCTCCACCACTGAGCTTGCGACGAACAACAGCTAATAAAGCGCAAGCACCGTCCGACCATGAAGACGAAACGAGAAAAGTGCAGCGAGAAAGGAGGGTGCAATGCCACGACTTCCCGAGAGGTCACCCATCCCAGCACTACTCTAGCCCAAGCGCGCTGAATTACGGAGTCTTGATCAGATCCATTGCGTTGGCGCATGAATGATTGCATTCGTCAATTTAATAACGATGCGATCGCCTAAGCTTGCACCGGGCAACCTCATGGCATGCATAGAGAGAGAAAACTAGGAACGGGAAGTGAAATGAGCAAGGACTTCTCCGAGCGTGGGCCTGCGATGGAGAAATGAAAAGGCAAAGCGAGCACCCGTGAACGATACAGACGTATGAGAAAAGTGAAAGGAAATAAAGAGGGTGCAACACTAGGACTTCCCGAGAGGTCACCCATCCCAGTACTACTCTAGCCCAAGCGTGCTTAATTACGGAGTTTTGATGGGATCCGATTTGTTAGTGCTGGTATGATCGCACCCGTCGAGTGCACGACGCCGCCCCCACTCTAACTTTCGCCACGCAAAGCAATGGCATGCACAATGAGAGAAAACTAGGAACCAAAAATGAAATGGGAAAAGATGGCTCCAGCCCTAAGCTTGCGACGAAGAATAGCTAATAAAGGGCAATCACCGTCCGACCATGAAGACGAAACGAGAAAAGCACAGCGAAAAAGGAGGGTGCAACCCCACAACTTCTCGAGAGGTCACCCATCCCAGCACTACTCTAGCCCAAGCGCATTGAATTACTGAGTCTTGATTAGATCCATTGTGTTGGCGCATGAACGATTACATTCGTCAACTTCATGACGCTGCGATTGGCTTAGCTTCCGCCGGGCAGCCTCATGGCATGCATAGATATAGAAAACTATGAACGGGAAGTGAAATGAGCAAGGACTTCTCCGGGCATGGGCCTGCAATGAATAAATGAAAAGGCAAAGCGAGCACCCTCGAATGATACAGACGTACGAGAAAAGCGACAGGAAAAAGAGAGGGTGCAACACTAGGACTTCCCGAGAGGTCACCCATCCCAGATCTCTCTTGCCCAAGCACACTTAATTACGGAGTTCTGATGGGATCCAATGCGTTAGCGCTAGTATGATCGCACCCGTCGAGTGCACGACGCCGCCCCCACTCTAACTTGCGTTGCGCAAAGTAATGGTATGCCCAATGAGAGAAAACTAGGAACCAAAAAGGAAATGGGAAAAGACGGCTCCAACCGTGAGCTTGCAACGAAGAACAGCTAATAAAGCGCAAGCACCATCTGACCATGAAGATGAAATGAGAAAAGCGCAGCAAAAAAGGAGGGTGCAACCCCACGACTTCCCGAGAGGTCACCCATCACAGCACTACTCTAGCCCAAGCGCGCTGAATTACGAAGTCTTGATCAGATCCGTTGCGTTGGTGCATGAACGATTACATTCGTCAACTGCATGACGTTGCAATCGTCTAAGCTTGTGCTGGGCAGCCTCATGGCATGCATAGAGAGAGAAAACTACTAACGGGAAGCAAAATGAGCAAGGACTTCTCCAGGAGTGGGCCTGCGATGGAGAAATGAAAAGGCAAAGTGAGCACCCGCGAAAGATACAGATGTACGAGAAAAGCGAAAGGAAGAAAAGAGGGTGCAACACTAGGACTTCC
>MNCI01038207.1:46785-61641 GCA_015680685.1 Gnetum montanum | reverse complement strand
ACGCCGCCCCCACTCTAACTTGCGCCGCACAAAGCAATGGCATGCGCAATGAGAGAAAACCAGGAAGCAAAAAGGAAATGGGAAAAGACGGCTCCAACCCTATGCTTGCGACGAAGAACAGCTAATAAAGTGCAAGCACCGTCCGTCCATGAAGAAGAAACCAGAAAAGCCAGCGAAAAAGGAGGGTGCAACCCCACGACTTTCTGAGAGGTCACCCATCCCAGCAGTACTCTAGCCCAAGTGCACTGAATTACGGAGTCTTGATCAGATCTGCTGCATTGGAGCATGAACGATTGCATTCGTCAACTGCATGACGCTACGATCACCTAAGCTTGTGCCGGGCAGCCTCATGGCATGCATAGAGAGAGAAAACTAGGGATGGTAAGCGAAATGAGCAAGGACTTCTCCAATCGTGGGCCTTTAACGGAGAAATGAAAAGGCAAAGCGAGCACCCTCGAATGATACAGACGTACGAGAAATGCGAAAGGAAAAAAAGAGGGTGCAACACTAAGACTTCCCGAGAGGTCACCCATCTGAGTACTACTCTATCCCAAGCACACTTAATTACGGAGTTCTGATGGGATCCAATGCGTTAGCGCTGGTATGATCGCACCCATCGAGTGCACGATGCTGCCCGCACTCTAACTTACGCTACACAAAGCAATGGCATGCGCAATGAGAGAAAACTAGGAACGGGAAGCGAAATGAGCAAGGACATCTCCGGGCGTGGGCCTACGACGGAGAAAGGAAAAGGCAAAGAGAGCACCCTCGAATGATACAGACGTATGAGAAAAGCAAAAGGAAAAAAAGAGGGTGCAACACTAGGACTGCTCGAGAGGTCACCAATTCCAGTACTACTCTAGCCCAAGCGTGCTTAATTAGGGAGTTCTGATGGGATCCAATGCGTTAGCATTGGTATGATTGCACCGGTTGAGTGCATGACTCCACCCCCACTCTAACTTGCGCCGCACAAAGCAATGGCATGCGTAATGAGAGAAAACCAGGAACGAAAAAGGAAATGGGAAAAGACGGCTCCAGCACTGAGCCTGCGACGAAGAACAACTAATAAAGCGCAAGCACCATCCGTCCATGAAGACAAAATGAGAAAAGCGCAGCGAAAAAGGAGGGTGCAACCCCATGACTTCCCGAGAGGTCATCCATCCCAGCACTACTCAAGCCCAAGCGCGCTGAATTACGGAGTCTTGATCAGATCTGTTGCGTTGGCGCATGAACGATTGCATTCGTCAACTGCATGATGCTGCGATCGCCTAAGCTTGCACCAGGCAACCTCATGCCATGCATAGAGAGAGAAAACTAGGAATGGTAAGCCAAATGAGCAAGGACTTCTCCAATCGTGGGCCTTTAACGGAGAAATGAAAAGGCAAAGAGAGCACCCTCGAACGATACAGACGTACGAGAAAAGCAAAAGTTAAAAAACGGGGTGTGCCACACTAGGACTTCCCGAGAGGTCACCCATTCCAGTACTACTCTAGCCCAACCGCGCTTAATTACGGAGTTCTGATGGGATCCAATGCGTTAGCATTGGTATGATTGCACCGGTTGAGTGCATGACTCCACCCCCACTCTAACTTGCGCCGCACAAAGGAATGGCATGCGTAATGAGAGAAAACCAGGAACGAAAAAGGAAATGGGAAAAGACGGCTCCAGCACTGAGCCTGCGACGAAGAACAACTAATAAAGCGCAAGCACCATCCGTCCATGAAGACAAACTGAGAAAAGCGCAGCGAAAAAGGAGGGTGCAACACCATGACTTCCCGAGAGGTCACCCATCCCAGTAATACTCTAGCCCAAGCGCGCTTAATTACGGAGATTTTATGGGATCCGATGTGTTAGCGCTTGTATGATCACACCCGTCGAGTGCACGACGCCGCCCCCACTCTAAATTGCGACGCGCAGAGCAATGGCATGCGCAATGAGAGAAAACCAGGAACCAAAAAGGAAATGGGAAAATACGGCTCCAACCCTGAGCCTGCGACGAAGAACAACTACTAAAGCGCAAGCACCATCCGACCATGAAGATGAAACGAGAAAAGCACAGCGAAGAAGGAGGGTGCAACCCCATGACTTCCCGAGAGGTCATCCATCCCAGCACTACTCAAGCCCAAGCGCGCTGAATTACGGAGTCTTGATCAGATCCGTTGCGTTGGTGCATGAACTATTGCATTCGTCAACTGCATGATGCTGCGATCGCCTAAGCTTGCGCCGGGCAACCTCATGCCATGCATAGAGAGAGAAAACTAGGAATGGTAAGCGAAATGAGCAAGGACTTCTCCAATCGTGGGCCCTTAACGGAGAAATGAAAAGGCAAAGCGAGCACCCTCGAATGATACAGACGTACGAGAAATGCGAAAGGAAAAAAAGAGGGTGCAACACTAAGACTTCCCGAGAGGTCACCCATCTGAGTACTACTCTATCCCAAGCACACTTAATTACGGAGTTCTGATGGGATCCAATGCGTTAGCATTGGTATGATTGCACCGGTTGAGTGCATGACTCCACCCCCACTCTAACTTGCGCCGCACAAAGGAATGGCATGCGTAATGAGAGAAAACCAGGAACGAAAAAGGAAATGTGAAAAGACGGCTCCAGCACTGAGCCTGCGACGAAGAACAACTAATAAAGAGCAAGCACCATCCGTCCATGAAGACAAACTGAGAAAAGCGCAGCGAAAAAGGAGGGTGCAACACCATGACTTCCCGAGAGGTCACCCACCCCAGCACTACTCTAGCCCAAGCGCGCTGAATTATGGAGTCTTGATCAGATCCGTTGCGTTGGCGCATGAACGATTGCATTCGTCAACTGCATGATGCTGCGATCGCCTAAGCTTGCACCAGGCAACCTCATGCCATGCATAGAGAGAGAAAACTAGGAATGGTAAGCGAAATGAGCAAGGACTCCTCCAATCGTGGGCCTTTAACGGAGAAATGAAAAGGCAAAGCGAGCACCCTCGAATGATACAGACGTATGAGAAATGCGAAAGGAAAAAAAGAGGGTGCAACACTAAGACTTCCCGAGAGGTCACCCATCTGAGTACTACTCTATCCCAAGCACACTTAATTACGGAGTTCTGATGGGATCCAATGCGTTAGCATTGGTATGATTGCACCGGTTGAGTGCATGACTCCACCCCCACTCTAACTTGCGCCGCACAAAGCAATGGCATGCGTAATGAGAGAAAACCAGGAACGAAAAAGGAAATGTGAAAAGACGGCTCCAGCACTGAGCCTGCGACGAAGAACAACTAATAAAGAGCAAGCACCATCCGTCCATGAAGACAAACTGAGAAAAGCGCAGCGAAAAAGGAGGGTGCAACACCATGACTTCCCGAGAGGTCACCCATCCCAGTAATACTCTAGCCCAAGCGCACTTAATTACGGAGTTCTGATGGGATCCAATGCGTTAGCGCTGGTATCATCGCACCCATCGAGTGCACGATGCTGCCCGCACTCTAACTTACGCTCCACAAAGCAATGGCATGCGCAATGAGAGAAAACCAGGAACGATAAAGGAAATGGGAAAAGACGGCTCCAGCACTGAGCCTGCGACGAAGAACAGCTAATAAAGCGCAAGCACCATCCGTCCATGAAGACAAACTGAGAAAAGCGCAGCGAAAAAGGAGGGTGCAACACCATGTCTTCCCGAGAGGTCACCCATCCCAGCACTACTCTAGCTCGAGCACGCTGAATTATGGAGTCTTGATCAGATCCGTTGCGTTGGCGCATGAACGATTGCATTCGTCAACTGCATGACGCTGTGATCGCCTAAGCTTGCGCCGGGCAACCTCATGCCATGCATAGAGAGAGAAAACTAGGAATGGGAAGCAAAATAAGCAAGGACTTCTCCGAGCGTGGGCCTACGACGGAGAAATGAAAAGGCAAATCGGCACCCTCAAACGATAGAGACGTACGAAAAAAGAGAAAGGAAAAAAAGGGGGTGCAACACTAGGACTTCCCGAGAGGTCACCCATCCCAGTAATACTCTAGCCCAAGCGCGCTTAATTACGGAGCTCTGATGGGATCCGATGCGTTAGCACTGGTATGATCACACCCGTCGAGTGCACGACGCCATCCCCACTCTAACTTGCGCCGCGCAAAGCAATGGCATGCGCAATGAGAGAAAACCAGGAACCAAAAAGGAAATGGGAAAAGACGGCTCCAACCCTAAGCCTGCGACGAAGAACAGCTAATAAAGCGCAAGCACCATCCAACCATGAAGACGAAATGAGAAAAGCGCAGCGAAAAAGGAGGGTGCAACCCCACGACTTCCCGAGAGGTCACCCATCCCAGCACTACTCTAGCCCAAGCGCGCTGAATTACGGAGTCTTGATCAGATCCGTTGCGTTGGCGCATGAACGATTGCATTCGTCAACTGCATGACGCTGCGATCGCCTAAGCTTGCGCCGGGCAGCCTCATGGCATGCATAGAGAGAGAAAACTAGGAACGGGAAGCGAAATGAGCAAGGACTTCTCCGGGCGTGGGCCTGCGACGGAGAAATGAAAAGGCAAAGCGAGCACCCTCGAACGATACAGACGTACGAGAAAAGCGAAAGGAAAAAAAGAGGGTGCAACACTAGGACTTCCCGAGAGGTCACCCATCCCAGTACTACTCTAGCCCAAGCGCGCTTAATTACGGAGTTCTGATGGGATCCGATGCGTTAGCGCTGGTATGATCGCACCCGTCGAGTGCACGACGCCGCCCCCACTCTAACTTGCGCCGCGCAAAGCAATGGCATGCGCAATGAGAGAAAACCAGGAACCAAAAAGGAAATGGGAAAAGACGGCTCCAGCCCTGAGCCTGCGACGAAGAACAGCTAATAAAGCGCAAGCACCGTCCGACCATGAAGACGAAACGAGAAAAGCGCAGCGAAAAAGGAGGGTGCAACCCCACGACTTCCTGAGAGGTCACCTATCCCAGCACTACTCTAGCCCAAGCGCGCTGAATTATGGAGTCTTGATCAGATCCGTTGCGTTGGCGCATGAACGATTGCATTCGTCAACTACATGACGCTGCGATCGCCTAAGCTTGCGCCGGGCAACCTCATGCCATGCATAGAGAGAGAAAACAAGGAATGGGAAGCAAAATCAGCAAGGACTTCTCCGGGCGTGGGCCTGCGACGGAGAAATGAAAAGGCAAACGGGCAACCTCGAACGATACAGACGTACGAGAAAAGCGAAAGGAAAAAAAGGGGGTGCAACACTAGGACTTCCCGAGAGGTCACCCATCCCAGTAATACTCTAGCCCAAGCGCGCTTAATTACGGAGTTTTTATGGGATCCGATGTGTTAGCGCTTGTATGATCACACCCGTCGAGTGCACGACGCCGCCCCCACTCTAAATTGCGACGCGCAGAGCAATGGCATGCGCAATGAGAGAAAACAAGGAACCAAAAAGGAAATGGGAAAAGACGGCTTCAACCCTAAGCCTGCGACGAGAAATAGCTAATAAAGCGCAAGCACCGTCCGACCATGAAGATGAAACAAGAAAAGCGCAGCGAAAAAGGAGGGTGCAACCCCACGACTTCCCGAGAGGTCACCCATCCCAGCACTACTCTAGCCCAAGCGCGCTGAATTACGGAGTCTTGATCAGATCCGTTGCGTTGGCGCATGAACGATTGCATTCGTCAACTGCATGACGCTGTGATCGCCTAAGCTTGCGCCGGGCAGCCTCATGGCATGCATAGAGAGAGAAAACTAGGAACGGGAAGCGAAATGAGCAAGGACTTCTCCGGGAGTGGGCCTGTGACGGAGAAATGAAAAGGCAAAGTGAGCATCCGCGAATGATACAGACGTACGAGAAAACCGAAAGGAGAAAAAGAGGGTGCAACACTAGGACTTCTCAAGAGGTCACCCATCCCAGTACTACTCTAGCCCAACCACACTTAATTACATAGTTCTGATCGGATCCAATGCGTTAGCACTGCTATGATCGCACCCGTTGAGTGCACGACGCCACCCCCACTTAAAGTTGCACCGCACAAAGCAATGGCATGCGCAATGAGAGAAAACTAGGAACCAAAAAGGAAATGGGAAAAGAAGGCTCTAGCCCTGAGCCTGTGATGGAGAAATGAAAAGGCAAAGCGAGCACCCTCGAACGATACAGACGTACGAGAAAAGAGAGAGGGATAAAAGAGGGTGCAACACTAGGACTTCCCGAGAGGTCACCCATCCCAGTACTACTCTAGCCCAAGTGCGCTTAATTACGGAGTTCTGATGGGATCTGATGCGTTAGCGCTGGTATGATCGCACCCGTCGAGTGCACGACGCCACCCCCACTTAAAGTTGCACCGCACAAAGCAATGGCATGCGCAATAAGAGAAAACTAGGAACCAAAAAGGAAATGGGAAAAGAAGGCTCTAGCCCTGAGCCTGTGATGGAGAAATGAAAAGGCAAAGCGAGCACCCTCGAACGATACAGACGTACGAGAAAAGAGAGAGGGAAGAAAGAGGGTGCAACACTAGGACTTCGCGAGAGGTCACCCATCCCAGTACTACTCTAGCCGAAGCACACTTAACTACTGAGTTCTGATGGGATCCGATGCATTAGCGCTGGTATGGTCGCCCCCGTCGAGTGCACGACGCCACCGCCACTCTAACTTGCGTCGTGCAAAGCAATGGCATGCAAAATGAGAGAAAACCAGGAACCAAAAAGGAAATGGGAGAAGACGGCTCCAGCCCTGAGCCTGCGACGAAGAACAGCTAATAAAGTGCAAGCGTCGTCCGACCATGAAGACGAAACAAGAAAAGCGTAGCGAAAAAGGAGGGTGCAACCCCACGACTTCCTGAGAGGTCACCCATCCCAGCACTACTCTAGCCCAAGCCCACTGAATTACGGAGTCTTGATCAGATCCATTGCGTTGGCACATGAACGATTGCATTCGTCAACTGCATGACGCTGCCCTCACCTAAGCTTGCGCTGGACAGCATCATGGCATGCATAGAGAGAGAAAACTAGGAACAGGAAGCAAAATGAGCAAGGACTTCTCCGGGCGTGGGCCTGCGAAGGAGAAATGAAAAGGCAAAGCAAGCACCCTCGAACGATATAGACGTACGAGAAAAGTGAAAGGAAAAAAAGAGGGTGCAACACTAGGACTTCCTGAGAGGTCACCCATCCCAGCACTACTCTAGCCCAAGCCCACTGAATTATGGAGTCTTGATCAGATCCATTGCGTTGGCACATGAACGATTGCGTTCGTCAACTGCATGACGCTGCCGTCACCTAAGCTTGCGCTGGACAGTATCATGGCATGCATAGAGAGAGAAAACTAGGAACGGAAAATGAAATCAGCAAGGAATTCTTCGGGCGTGGGCCTGCGATGGAGAAATGAAAAGGCAAAGCAAGCACCCTCGAACGATATAGACGTACGAGAAAGGCGAAAGAAAAAAAAGGGGGTGCAACACTAGGACTTCACGAGAGGTCATCCATCCCAGTACTACTCTAGCCGAAGCACACTTAACTACTGAGTTCTGATGGGATCCGATGCGTTAGCGCTGGTATGATCGCACCGGTCGAGTGCATGACTCCACCCCCACTCTAACTTGCGCTGCACAAAGCAATGGTATGCGCAATGAGAGAAAACCAGGAACGAAAAAGAAAATGAGAAAAGACGGCTCCAGCCCTGAGCCTGTGACGAAGAACAACTACTAAAGCGCAAGCACCCACCGACCATGAAGACGAAATGAGAAAAGTGCAGCGAAAAAGGAGGGTGCAATCCCAGCACTTCCCGAGAGGTCACCCTTCCCAACACTACTCTAGCCCAAGCACGCATAATTAGGGAGTTCTAATGGGATCCGATGTGTTAGCGCTGGTATGATCGCACCCATCGAGTGCATGATGCCGCCCCCACTCTAACTTGCGCCGCACAAAGCAATGTCATGCGCAATGAGAGAAAACCAGGAACCAAAAAGGAAATCGGAAAAGACGGATCCAGCCCTGAGCCTGCGACGAAGAACAGCTAATAAAGTGCAAGCGTCGTCCGACCATGAAGACGAAACAAGAAAAGCGTAGCGAAAAAGGAGGGTGCAACCCCACGACTTCCGGAGAGGTCACCCGTCCCAGCACTACTCTAGCCCAAGTGCGCTGAATTATGGAGTCTTGATCAGATCCATTGCGTTGGCACATGAACGATTGAATTCGTCAACTGCATGACGCTGTGATCACCTAAGCTTGCGCCAGGCAGCCTCATGGCATGCATAGAGATAGAAAACTAGGAACGGGATGCGAAATGAGCAAGGACTTCTCCGGGCGTGGGCCTGCGACGGAGAAATGAAAAGGCAAAGCAAGCACCCTCGAACGATAGAGACGTACGAGAAAAGTAAAAGGAAAAAAAGAGGGTGCAACACCAGGACTTCTCGAGAGGTCACCCATCCCAGTAATACTCTAGCCCAAGCGCGCTTAATTACGGAGTTTTGATGGGATCCGATGCGTTAGCGCTGGTATGATCGCACCCATCGAGTGCATGATGCCGCCCCCACTCTAACTTGCGCCGCGCAAAGAAATGGCATGCACAATGAGAGAAAACCAGGAACGAAAAAGAAAATGAGAAAAGACGGCTCCAGCCCTGAGCCTGCGATGAAGAACAAGTACTAAAGCGCAAGCACCGTCTGAAAATGAAGACGAAATGAGAAAAGTGCAGCGAGAAAGGAGGGTGCAACCCCATGACTTCCCGAGAGGTCACCCATCCCAGCACTACTCTAGCCCAAGCCCACTGAATTATGGAGTCTTGATCAGATGCGTTGCGTTGGAGCATGAACGATTTCATTCGTCAACTGCATGACGCTGTGATCACCTAAGCTTGCGCCAGGCAACCTCATGCCGTGCATAGAGAGAGAAAACTAGGAACGGAAAATGAAATCAGCAAGGAATTCTTCGAGCGTGGGCCTGCGACGGAGAAATGAAAAGGCAAGCGGGCACCCTCGAACGATACAGACATACGAGAAAAGCAAAAGAGAAAAAAGGGGGTGCAACACTAGGACTTCACGAGAGGTCACCCATCCCAGTAATACTCTAGCCCAAGCACGCTTAATTACGGAGTTTTGATGGGATCCGATGCGTTAGCGCTGGTATGATCGCACCCATCGAGTGCATGATGCTGCCCCCACTCTAACTTGCGCCGCGCAAAGGAATGGCATGCGCAATGAGAGAAAACCAGGAAGCAAAAAGGAAATGAGAAAAGACGACTCCAACCCTATGCTAATAAAGTGCAAGCACCGTCTATCCATGAAGACGAAACGAGAAAAGCGCAACAAAAAAGGATGGTGCAACCCCATGACTTCCTGAGAAGTCACCCATCCCAGCACTACTCTAGCCCAAGCGCGCTAAATTACGGTGTCTTGATCAGATCCGTTGCGTTGGCGCATGAACGATTGCAATCGTCAACTGCATGATGCTGCGATCGCCTAAGCTTGCGCCGGGCAGCCTCATGGCATACATAGAGAGAGAAAACTAGGAACGGGAAGCAAAATGAGCAAGGACTTCTCCGGGCGTGGGCCTCCGACAGAGAAATGAAAAGGCAAAGAGAGCACCCTCGAACGATACAGACGTACGAGAAAAGCGAAAGGAAAAAAAGAGGGTGCAACACCAGGACTTCTCGAGAGGTCACCAATTCTAGTACTACTCTAGCCCAAGCACGCTTAATTAGGGAGTTCTAATGGGATCCGATGTGTTAGCGCTGGTATGATCGCACCGGTCGATTGCATGACTCCACCCCCACTCTAACTTGCGCCGCACAAAGCAATGGCATGCGCAATGAGAGAAAACCAGGAACGAAAAAGAAAATGAGAAAAGAAGGCTCCAGCCCTGAGCCTGCGATGAAGAACAAGTACTAAAGCGCAAGCACCGTCTGAAAATGAAGACGAAATGAGAAAAGTGCAGCGAGAAAGGAGGGTGCAACCCCATGACTTCCCGAGAGGTCACCCATCCCACCACTACTCTAGCCCAAGCGCGTTGAATTATGGAGTCTTGATCAGATCCGTTGCGTTGGAGCATGAACGATTGCATTCGTCAACTGCATGACGCTGTGATCGCCTAAGCTTGCGCTGGGCAACCTCATACCGTGCATAGAGAGAGAAAACTAGGAACGGAAAGCGAAATCAGCAAGGAATTCTTCGGGCGTGGGCCTGCGACGGAGAAATGAAAAGGCAAGCAGGCACCCTCGAACGATATAGACGTACGAGAAAAGCGAAAGTAAAAAAAGGGGGTGCAACACCAAGACTTCCCGAGAGGTCACCCATCCCAGTAATACTCTAGCCCAAGCGCGCTTAATTACGGAGTTCTGATGGGATCTGATGCGTTAGAGCTAGTATGATCACACCCGTCGAGTGCATGACGCCGCCCCCACTCTAACTTGCACCGCGCAAAGCAATGGCATGCGCAATGAGAGAAAACCAGGAACCAAAAAGGAAATGGGAAAAGACGGCTCCAACCCTTAGCCTGCGATGAAGAACAACTACTAAAGCGCAAGCACCGTCCGACCATGAAGATGAAATGAGAAAAGCGCAGCGAAAAAGGAGGGTGCAATCCCAGCACTTCCCGAGAGGTCACCCATCCCAACACTACTCTAGCCCAAGCACGCTAAATTACGGTGTCTTGATCAGATCCGTTGCGTTGGCGCATGAACGATTGCAATCATCAACTGCATGATGCTGCGATCGCCTAAGCTTGCGCCGGGCATCCTCATGGCATGCATAGAGAGAGAAAACTAGGAACAGGAAGCAAAATGAGCAAGGACTTCTCCCGGCGTGGGCCTGCGACGGAGAAATGAAAAGGCAAAGAGAGCACCCTCGAACGATACAGATGTACGAGAAAAGCGAAAGGAAAAAAAGAGGCAGCAACACTAGGACTTCTCGAGAGGTCACCAATTCCAGTACCACTCTAGCCCAAGCACACTTAATTAGGGAGTTCTAATGGGATCCGATGTGTTAGCGCTGGTATGATCGCATCGGTCGAGTGCATGACTCCACCCCCACTCTAACTTGCGCCACACAAAGAAATGGCATGCGCAATGAGAGAAAACCAGGAACGAAAAAGGAAATGGGAAAAGACGGCTCCAGCCCTGAGCCTGTGACGAAGAACAACTACTAAAGCGCAAGCACCGTCTGAAAATGAAGACGAAATGAGAAAAGCGCAGCGAGAAAGAAGGGTGCAACCCCATGACTTCCCGAGAGGTCACCCATCCCACCACTACTCTAGCCCAAGCGCGTTGAATTATGGAGTCTTGATCAGATCCGTTGCGTTGGCGCATGAACGATTGCATTCGTCAACTGCATGACGCTGTGATCGCCTAAGCTTGCACCGGGCAACCTCATGCCATGCATAGAGAGAGAAAACTAGGAACGGAAAGCAAAATCAGCAAGGAATTCTTCGGGCGTGGGCCTGCGATGGAGAAATGAAAAGGCAAGCGGGCATCCTCGAACGATACAGACGTACGAGAAAAGCAAAAGAAAAAAAAGGGGGTGCAACACTAGGACTTCCCGAGAGGTCATCCATCCCAGTAATACTCTAGCCCAAGCGCACTTAATTACGGAGTTCTGATGGGATCCGATGCGTTAGAGCTAGTATGATCACACCCGTCGAGTGCATGACACCGCCCCCACTCTAACTTGCACCGCGCAAAGCAATGGCATGCGCAATGAGAGAAAACCAGGAACCAAAAAGGAAATGGGAAAAGACGGCTCCAGCCCTGAGCCTGCGACGAAGAACAGCTAATAAAGCGCAAGCACCGTCCGACCATGAAGACGAAACGAGAAAAGCGCAGCGAAAAAGGAGGGTGCAACCCCACGACTTCCCGAGAGGTCACCCATCCCAGCACTACTCTAGCCCAAGCGCGCTGAATTACGGAGTCTTGATCAGATCCGTTGCGTTGGCGCATGAACGATTGCATTCGTCAACTGCATGACGCTGTGATCGCCTAAGCTTGCGCCAGCCAACCTCATGCCATGCATAGAGAGCAAAAAGTTAGGAACGGAAAGCGAAATCAGCAAGGAATTCTTCGGGTGTGGGCCTGCGATGGAGAAATGAAAAGGCAAGTGGGCACCCTCGAACGATACAGACGTACGAGAAAAGCGAAAGAAAAAAAAGGGGGTGCAACACTAGGACTTCCCGAGAGGTCACCCATACCAGTAATACTCTAGCCCAAGCACGCTTAATTATGGAGTTCTGATGGGATCCGATGCGTTAGCACTGGTATGATCGCACCCGTCGAGTGCACGACGCCGCCCCCACTCTAACTTGCGCCGCGCAAAGCAATGACATGCGCAATGAGAGAAAACCAGGAACCAAAAAGGAAATGGGAAAAGACGGCTCCAACCCTGAGCCTGCGATGAAGAACAACTACTAAAGCGCAAGCACCGTCTGACCATGAAGATGAAATGAGAAAAGTGCAGCGAAGAAGGAGGGTGCAGCCCCATGACTTCCCGAGAGGTCACCCATCCCAGCACTACTCTAGCCCGAGCGCACTGAATTACGGAGTCTTGATCAGATCTGTTGTGTTGGCGCATGAATGATTGCATTCGTCAACTGCATGACGCTGCGATCGCCTAAGCTTGCGCTGGGCAGCCTCATGGCATGCATAGAGAGAGAAAACTAGGAACGGGAAGCGATTTGAGCAAGGAATTCTCCGGGAGTGGGCCTGCGACGGAGAAATGAAAAGGCAAAGAGAGCATCCGCGAACGATACAGACGTACGAGAAAATTGAAAGGAAAAAAAGAGGGTGCAACACTAGGACTTCTCGAGAGGTCACCCATCCCAGTACTAGTCTAGCCCAACCACACTTAATTACATAGTTCTGATGGGATTCGATGCGTTTGCGTTGCTATGATCGCACCCGTTGTGTGCACGACGCCGCCCCCACTGAAAGTTGCGCCGCACAAAGCAATGGCATGCGCAATGAGAGAAAACTAGGAACCAAAAAGGAAATGGGAAAAGACGGTTCTACCCCTGAGCCTACAACAAAGAACAGCTAATAAAGCACAAGCACCGTTCGACCATGAAGATGAAACGAGAAAAGCGCAGTGAAAAAGGAGTGTGCAACCCCACAACTTCCCGAGAGGTCACCCATCCCAGCACTACTCTAGCCCAAGCGCACTGAATTACGGAGTCTTGATCAGATCCGTTGCGTTGGCACATGAACGATTGCATTCGTCAAACGGCATGACGCTGCGATCGCCTCAGCTTGCACCGGGCAGCCTCATGGCGTGCATAGAGACAAAAAACTAGAAACGGAATGCAAAATAAGCAAGGACTTCTCCGGGTGTGGGCCTGCGATGGAGAAATGAAAAGGCAAAGAGAGCACCCTCAAACGATACAGACGTACAAGAAAAGCGAGAGGGAAGAAAGAGGGTGCAACACTAGGACTTCGCGAGAGGTCACCCATCCCAGTACTACACTAGCCGAAGTGAACTTAATTATGGAGTTCTGATGGGATCCGATGCGTTAGCGCTGGTATGGTCGCACCCGTCGAGTGCACGACGCCGCCCCCACTCTAACTTGCGTCGCGTAAAGCAATGGCATGCGCAATGAGAGAAAACCAGGAACCAAAAAGGAAATGGGAGAAGACGGCTCCAGCCCTGAGCCTGCGACGAAGAACAGCTAATAAAGTGCAAGCATCGTCCGACCATGAAGACGAAACGAGAAAAGCGTAGCGAAAAAGGAGGGTGCGACCCCACGACTTCCCGAGAGGTCACCCATCCCAGCACTACTCTAGCCCAAGCCCACTGAATTACGGAGTCTTGATCAGATCCATTGCATTGGTGCATGAACCATTGCATTCGTCAACTGCATGACACTGCCATCACCTAAGCTTGCACTGGGCAGCGTCATGGCATGCATAGAGAGAGAAAACTAGGAACGGGAAGCAAAATGAGCAAGGACTTCTCCGGGCGTGGGCCTGCGAAGGAGAAATGAAAAGGAAAAGCAAGCACCCTCGAACGATACAGATGTACGAGAAAAGCGAAAGGAAAAAAAGAGGGTGCAACACTAGGACTTCTCAAGAGGTCACCCATCCCAGTACTACTCTAGCCCAAGCGCACTTAATTACGGAGTTCTGATGGGATCCGATGCGTTAGCGCTGGTATGAACGCACCCGTCGAGTGCACGACGCCACCCCCACTCTAACTTGCACCGCGCAAAGAAATGGCATGCACAATGAGAGAAAACCAGGAACCAAAAAGGAAATGGGAAAAGACGGCTCCAGCCCTGAGCCTGCGACGAAGAATAGCTACTAAAGCGCAAGCACCATCCGACCATGAAGATGAAACGAGAAAAGCGCAGCGAAAAAGGAGGGTGCAACCCCATGACTTCCCAAGAGGTCACCCATCCCAGCACTACTCTAGCCCAAGCTCGTTGAATTACGGAGTCTTGATCAGATCCGTTGAGTTGGCGCATTAATCATTGCTTTCGTCAACTGCATGGCGCTGCGAGCACTTAAGCTTGCGCCGGGCAGCATCATGGTATGCATAGAGAAAGAAAACTAGGAACGGGAAGCGAAATGAGCGAGGACTTCTCCAGGCGTGGGACTAGGACGGAGAAATGAAAAGGCAAAGCGAGCACCCGCGAACGATACAGACTTACGAGCAAAGTGAAAGGGAAAAAAGAGGGTGCAATACTAGGACTTCCCGAGAGGTCACCCATCCCAGTACTACTCTAGCCCAAGCGCGCTTAATTACGGAGTTCTGATGGGATCCGATGCGTTAGAGCTAGTATGATCACACCCGTCGAGTGCATGACGCCGCCCCCACTCTAACTTGCACCGTGCAAAGTAATGGCATGCGCAATGAGATAAAACCAGGAACCAAAAAGGAAATGGGAAAAGACGGCTCCAACCCTGAGCCTGCGATGAAGAA
>MNCI01038207.1:28337-42155 GCA_015680685.1 Gnetum montanum | reverse complement strand
AAAACTAGGAACCAAAAAGGAAATGGGAAAAGATGGCTCCAGCCCTGAGCCTACGACGAAGAACAGCTAATAAAGTGCAAGCACCGTTCGACCATGAAGATGAAACAAGAAAAGCGCAGCGAAAAAGGAGGGTGCAATCCCATGACTTCCCGAGAGGTCACCCATCCCACCACTACTCCAGCCCAAGCGCGCTGAATTACGGAGTCTTGATCAGATCTGTTGCGTTGGTGCATGAACGATTGCATTCATCAACTGCATGACGCTGCGATCACCTAAGCTTGTGCCGGGCAGCCTCATGGCATGCATAGAGAGAGAAAAATAGGAACGGTAAGCAAAATGAGCAAGGACTTCTCCAATCGTGGGCCTTTAACAGAGAAATGAAAAGGCAAAGCGAGCACCCTCGAATGATACAGACGTACGAGAAACACAAAAGGAAAAAAAGTGGGTGCAACACTAAGACTTCCCAAGAGGTCACCCATCTGAGTACTACTCTATCCCAAGCACGCTTAATTAGGGAGTTCTGATGGGATCCGATGCGTTAGCATTGGTATGATCGCACTGGTCGAGTGCATGACTCCGCCCCCAGTCTAACTTGCGACGCACAAAGCAATGGCATGCGCAATGAGAGAAAACCAGGAACGAAAAAGGAAATGGGAAAAGACAACTCCAGCCCTGAGCCTGCGATGAAGAACAGCTAATAAAGCGCAAGCACCGTCCAACAATGAAGACGAAATGAGAAAAGCGCAGCGAAAAAGGAGGGTGCAACACCATGACTTCCCGAGAGGTCACCCAACCCAGCACTACTCTAGCCCAAGCGCGCTGAATTACGGAGTCTTGATCAGATCCGTTGCGTTGGTGCATGAACGATTGCATTCGTCAACTGCATGATGCTGCGATCGCCTAAGCTTGCGCCGGGCAACCTCATGCCATGCATAGAGAGAGAAAACTAGGAACGGGAAGCAAAATCAGCACGGACTTCTCCGGGCGTGGGCCTGCGACGGAGAAATGGAAAGGAAAATAGGCACCCTCGAACGATAGAGACGTACGAAAAAAGAGAAAGGAAAAAAAGGGGGTGCAACACAAGGACTTCCCGAGAGGTCATCCATCCCAGTAATACTCTAGCCCAAGTGCGCTTAATTATAGAGCTCTAATGGGATCCGATGCATTAGCGCTGGTATGATCGCACCCGTCGAGTGCACGACGCCGCCCCCACTCTAACTTGCGCCGCGCAAAGCAATGGCATCCGCAATGAGAGAAAACCAGGAACCAAAAAGGAAATGGGAAAAGATGGCTCCAACCCTAAGCTTGCGACGAAGAACAGCTAATAAAGTGCAAGCACCGTCCGTCCATGAAGTAAAAAACGAGAAAAGCACAGCGAAAAAGGAGGGTGCAACCCCACGACTTCCTGAGAGGTCACCTATCCCAGCACTACTGTAGCCCAAGCGCGCTGAATTATGGAGTCTTGATCAGATCCGTTGCGTTGGCGCATGAACGATTGCATTCGTCAACTGCATGATGCTGCGATCGCCTAAGCTTGCGCCGGGCAACCTCATGCCATGCATAGAGAGAGAAAACTAGGAACGGGAAGCAAAATCAGCAAGGACTTCTCCGGGCGTGGGCCTGCGACGGAGAAATGAAAAGGCAAACAGGCACCCTCGAACGATACAGACGTACGAGAAAAGCGAAACGAAAAAAAGGGGGTGCAACACTAGGACTTCCCAAGAGGTCATCCATCCCAGTAATACTCTAGCCCAAGTGCGCTTAATTATGGAGTTCTGATGGGATCCGATGCGTTAGCGCTTGTATGATCGCACCCGTCGAGTGCACGACACCGCCCCCACTCTAAATTGCGCCGCACAAAGCAATGGCATGCGCAATGAGAGAAAACAAGGAACCAAAAAGGAAATGGGAAAAGACGGCTCCAACCCTAAGCCTGTGACGAAGAATAGCTAATAAAGCGCAAGCACCGTCCGACCATGAAGATGAAACAAGAAAAGCGCAGGGAAAAAGGAGGGTGCAACCCCATGACTTCCCGAGAGGTCATCCATCCCAGCACCACTCTAGCCCAAGCGCGCTGAATTACGGAGTCTTGATCAGATCTGTTGTGTTGGCGCATGAATGATTGCATTCGTCAACTGCATGATGCTGTGACCGCCTAAGCTTGCGCCGGGCAACCGCATGCCATGCATAGAGAGAGAAAACTAGGAACGGGAAGCGAAATGAGCAAGGACTTCTCCGAGCGTGGGCCTGCGACGGAGAAATGAAAAGGCAAGCATGCATCCTCGAACGATACAGATGTACCAGAAAAGCCAAAGGAAAAAAAGGGGGTGCAACACTAGGACTTCCCGAGAGGTCACCCATCCTAGTAATACTCTAGCCCAAGCGCGCTTAATTACAGAGTTCTGATGGGATCCGATGCGTTAGCACTGGTATGATCGCACTTGTCGAGTGCAAGACGCCGCCCCCACTCTAACTTGTGCCACATAAAGCAATGGCATGCGCAATGAGAGAAAACCAGGAACCAAAAAGGAAATGGGAAAAGACGGCTCCAACCCTGAGCCTGCGACGAAGAACAACTACTAAAGCGCAAGCACCGTCTGACCATGAAGACGAAACAAGAAAAGCGCAGTGAAGAAGGAGGGTGCAACCCCATGACTTCCCGAGAGGTCACCCATCCCAGCACTACTCTAGCCCGAGCGCGCTGAATTAGGGAGTCTTGATTAGATCTGTTGTGTTGGCGCATGAACGATTGCATTCGTCAACTGCATGATGCTGCGATCGCCTAAGCTTGCGCTGGGCAGCCTCATGGCATGCATAGAGAGAGAAAACTAGGAATGGGAAGCGAAATGAGCAAGGACTTCTCCGGGAGTGGGCCTGCGACGGAGAAATGAAAAGGCAAAGCGAGCATCCGCGAACGATACAAACGTACGAGAAAAACGAAAGGAAAAAAAGAGGGTGCAACACTAGGACTTCTCGAGAGGCCACCCATCCCAGTACTACTCTAGCCCAACCACACTTAATTACATAGTTCTGATGGGATCCGATGCATTAGCGCTGCTATGATTACACCCGTTGAGTGCACGATGCCGCCCCCACTTAAAGTTGCGCCGCACAAAGCAATGGCATGCGCAATGAGAGAAAACTAGGAACCAAAAAGGAAATGGGAAAAGAAGGCTGTAGCCCTGAGCCTACGACAAAGAACAGCTAATAAAGCACAAGCACCGTCCGACCATGAAGATGAAATGAGAAAAGCGCAGTGAAAAAGGAGTGTGCAAGCCCACAACTTCCCGAGAGGTCACCCATCCGAGCACTACTCTAGCCCAAGCGCGCTGAATTACGGAGTCTTGATCAGATCCGTTGCGTTGGTGCATGAACGATTGCATTCGTCAAACTGCATGATGCTGCGATCACCTCAGCTTACACCGGGCAGCCTCATGGCATACATAGAGACAGAAAACTAGGAACGGGATGCGAAATGAGCAAGGACTTCTCCGGGTGTGGGCCTACGACGGAGAAATGAAAAGGCAAAGCGAGCACCCTCGAACGATACAGACGTACGAGAAAAGCGAGAGGAAAGAAAGAGGGTGCAACACTAGGACTTCGCGAGAGGTCACCCATCCCAGTACTACTCTAGCCGAAGCACACTTAATTATGGAGTTCTGATGGGATCCGATGCGTTAGCGTTGGTATGGTCGCACCCGTCGAGTGCACGACGCCGGCCCCACTCTAACTTGCATCGCGCAAAGTAATGGCATGCGCAATGAGGGAAAACCAGGAACCAAAAAGGAAATGGGAGAAGATAGCTCCAGCCCTGAGCCTGCGACGAAGAACAGCTAATAAAGTGCAAGCATCGTCTGACCATGAAGACGAAACGAGAAAAGCGTAGCGAAAAAGGAGGGTGCAACCCCACGACTTCCCGAGAGGTCACCCATCCCAGCACTACTCTAGCCCAAGCCCACTAAATTACGGAGTCTTGATCAGATCCATTGCATTGGCGCATGAACGATTGCATTCGTCAACTGCATGACGCTGCCATCACGNGGACTTCTCGAGAGGTCACCCATCCCAGTACTACTCTAGCCCAAGCGCACTTAATTACGGAGTTCTGATGGGATCCGATGCGTTAGCGCTGGTATGAACGCACCCGTCGAGTGCACGATGCCACCCCCACTCTAACTTGCGCCGCGCAAAGAAATGGCATGCACAATGAGAGAAAACTAGGAACCAAAAAGGAAATGGAAAAAGACGGCTCCAGCCCTGAGCCTGCGACGAAGAACAGCTACTAAAGCGCAAGCACTGTCCGACCATGAAGACGAAACGAGAAAAGCGCCGCGAAAAAGGAGGGTGCAACCCCATGACTTCCCGAGAGGTCACCCATCCTAGCACTACTCTAGCCCAAGCTCGTTGAATTACGGAGTCTTGATCAGATCCTTTGAGTTGGCGCATGAATGATTTCATTCGTCAACTGCATGATGCTGCGAGCGCCTAAGCTTGCGCCGGGCAGCATCATGATATGCATAGAGAAAGAAAACTAGGAAGTGGAAGCGAAATGAGCGAGGACTTCTCCGGGCGTGGCCCTGCGACGGAGAAATGAAAAGGCAAAGCGAGCACCCACGAACGATACAGACGTACGAGCAAAGTGAAAGGGAAAAAAGAGGGTGCAATACTAGGACTTCCCGAGAGGTCACCCATCCCAGTACTACTCTAGCCCAAGCGTGCTTAATTAGGGAGTTCTGATGGGATCCGATGCGTTAGCGCTCGTATGATCACACCCGTCGAGTGCATGATGCCGCCCCCACTCTAACTTGCACCGCGCAAAGCAATGGCATGCGCAATGAGAGAAAACCAGGAACCAAAAAGGAAATGGGAAAAGACGGCTCCAACCCTGAGCCTGCGATAAAGAACAGCTACTAAAGCGCAAGCACCATCCGACCATGAAGACGAAATGAGAAAAGCGCAGCGAGAAAGCAGGGTGCAACCCCATGACTTCCCGAGAGGTCACCCATCCCAGCACTACTCTAGCCCAAGTGCGTTGAATTATGGAGTCTTGATCAGATCCGTTGCGTTGGCGCATGAACGATTGCATTTGTCAACTGCATGATGCTGTGATCCCCTAAGCTTGTGCCGGGCAACCTCATGCCGTGCATACAGAGAGAAAACTAGGAACGGAAAGCAAAATCAGCAAGGAATTCTTCAGGCGTGGGCCTGCGACAGAGAAATGAAAAGGCAAGCGGGCACCCTCGAACGATACAGATGTACGAGAAAAGCGAAAGAAGAAAAAGGGGGTGCAACACTAGGACTTCGCGAGAGGTCACCCATCCCAGTACTACTCTAGCCCAAGCGCACTTAATTACGGAGCTCTGATGGGATCCAATGAGTTAGCGCTGGTATGATCGCACCCGTCAAATGCACGATGCCGCCCCCACTCTAACTTGCGCCGTGCAATGAAATGGCATGCGCAATGAGAGAAAACTAGGAACCAAAAAGGAAATGGGAAAAGATGCCTCCAGCCCTGATCCTACGACGAAAAACAGCTAATAAAGTGCAAGCACCGTCCGACCATGAAGATGAAACAAGAAAAGCGCAGCGAAAAAGGAGGGTGCAACCCCATGACTTCCCGAGAGGTCACCCATCCCAACACTACTCCAGCCTAAGTGTGCTGAATTACGGAGTCTTGATCAGATCTGTTGCGTTGGCGCATGAACGATTGCATTCGTCAACTGCATGATGCTGCGATCACCTAAGCTTGTGCCGGGCAGCCTCATGGCATGCATAGAGAGAGAAAACTAGGAACAGTAAGCGAAATGAGCAAGGACTTCTCCAATCATGGGCCTTTAACAGAGAAATGAAAAGGCAAAGCGAGCACCCTCGAATGATACAGACGTACGAGAAACGCGAAAGGAAAAAAAGAGGGTGCAACACTAAGACTTCCCAAGAGGTCACCCATCTGAGTACTACTCTATCCCAAGCACGCTTAATTACGGAGTTCTGATGGGATCCGATGTGTTAGCGTTGGTATGATCGCACCCATCGAGTGCACGACGCCGCCCGCACTCTAACTTGCGCTGCACAAAGCAATGGCATGCCCAATGAGAGAAAACTAGGAACGGGAAGCGAAATGAGCAAGGAATTCTCCAGGCGTGGGCCTGCGACGGAGAAAGGAAAAGGCAAAGAGAGCACCCTTGAACGATACAGACGTATGAGAAAAGCAAAAGGAAAAAAAGAGGGTGCAACACTACGACTTCTCGAGAGGTCACCAATTCCAGTACTACTCTAGCCCAAGCGTGCTTAATTAGGGAGTTCTGATGGGATCCGATGCGTTAGCACTGGTATGATCGTACCGGTGTAGTGCATGACTCCACCCCCACTCTAACTTGCACCGCACAAAGCAATGGCATGCGCAATGAGAGAAAACCAGGAACGAAAAAGGAAATGGGAAAAGACGGCTCCAGCCCTGAGCCTGCGACGAAGAACAGCTAATAAAGCGCAAGCACCGTCGGACAATGAAGACGAAATGAGAAAAGCGCAGCGAAAAAGGAGGGTGCAACACCATTACTTCCCGAGAGGTCACCCATCCCAGCACTACTCTAGCCCAAGTGCGCTGAATTACAGAGTCTTGATCAGATCCGTTGCGTTGGCGCATGAACGATTGCATTCGTCAACTGCATGATGCTGCGATCGCCTAAGCTTGTGCCGGGCAACCTCATGCCATGCATAGAGAGAGAAAACTAGGAACGGGAAGCAAAATCAGCAAGGACTTCTCCGGGCGTGGGCTTGCGATGGAGAAATGAAAAGGCAAACAGACACCCTCGACCGATAGAGACGTACGAAAAAAGAGAAAGGAAAAAAAGGGGGTGCAACACTAGGACTTCCCGAGAGGTCACCCAACCCAGTAATACTCTAGCCCAAGTGCGCTTAATTACGGAGCTTTGATGGGATCCGATGCGTTAGCGCTGATATGATCGCACCTGTCGAGTGCACGACGCCGCCCCCACTCTAACTTGCGCCGCGCAAAGCAATGGCATGCGCAATGAGAGAAAACCAGGAACCAAAAAGGAAATGGGAAAAGACGGCTCCAACCCTAAGCCTGCGACGAAGAACAGCTAATAAAGTGCAAGCACCGTCCGTCCATGAAGACGAAACAAGAAAAGCGCAGCGAAAAAGGAGGGTGCAACCCCATGACTTCCTGAGAGGTCACCTATCCCAGCACTACTCTAGCCCAAGCGCGCTGAATTATGGAGTCTTGATCAGATCCGTTGCGTTGGCGCATGAACGATTGCATTCATCAACTGCATGACGCTGCGATCTCCTAAGCTTGCGCCGGGCAACCTCATGCCATGCATAGAGAGAGAAAACTATGAACGGGAAGCAAAATCAGCAAGGACTTCTCCGGGCATGGGCCTGCGATGGAGAAATGAAAAGGCAAACGGGCACCCTCGAACGATACAGACGTACGAGAAAAGCGAAAGGAAAAAAAGGGGGTGCAACACTAGGACTTCCCAAGAGGTCATCCATCCCAGTAATACTCTAGCCCAAGCGTGCTTAATTACGGAGTTCTGATGGGATCCGATGCGTTAGCGCTTTTATGATCGCACCCGTCGAGTGCACGACGCCGCCCCCACTCTAAATTGTGCCATGCAAAGCAATGGCATGCGCAATGAGAGAAAACAAGGAACCAAAAAGGAAATGGGAAAAGACGGCTCCAACCCTAAGCCTGCGACGAAGAACAGCTAATAAAGCGCAAGCACCGTCTGACCATGAAGATGAAACAAGAAAAGTGCAGCGAAAAAGGAGGATGCAACCCCATGACTTCCCTAGAGGTCATCCATCCCAGCACCACTCTAGCCCAAGCGTGCTGAATTACGGAGTCTTGATCAGATCTGTTGCGTTGGCGCATGAACGATTGCATTCGTCAACTGCATGACGCTGCGATCACCTAAGCTTGTGTCGGGCAGCCTCATGGAATGCATAGAGAGAGAAAACTAGGAACGGTAAGCAAAATGAGCAAGGACTACTTCAATCGTGGGCCTTTAACGGAGAAATGAAAAGGCAAAGCGAGCACCCTCGAATGATACAGACGTACGAGAAACGTGAAAGGAAAAAAAGAGGGTGCAACACTAAGACTTCCCAAGAATTCACCCATCTGAGTACTACTCTATCCCAAGCATGCTTAATTACGGAGTTCTGATGGGATCCGATGCGTTAGCGCTGGTATGATCGCACCCATCGAGTGCATGACGCCGCCCGCACTCTAACTTGCGCTGCACAAAGCAATGGCATGCGCAATGAGAGAAAACTAGGAACGGGAAGCGAAATGAGAAGGGACTTCTCCGGGCGTGGGCCTGCGATGGAGAAAGGAAAAGGCAAAGAGAGCACCCTCGAACGATACAGACGTATGAGAAAAGCAAAAGGAAAAAAAGAGGGTGCAACACTAGGACTTCTTGAGAAGTCACCAATTCCAGTACTACTCTAGCCCAAGCGTGCTTAATTAGGGAGTTCTGATGGGATCTGATGCGTTAGCACTGGTATGATCGCACCGGTCGAGTGCATGACTCTGCCCCCACTCTAACTTGCGCCGCACAAAGCAATGGCCTGCGCAATGAGAGAAAACCAGGAACGAAAAAGGAAATGGGAAAAGATGGTTCCAGCCCTGAGCCTGCGACGAAGAACAGCTAATAAAGTGCAAGCACCGTCTGACCATGAAGACGAAATGAGAAAAGCGCAGCGAAAAAGGAGGGTGCAACACCATGACTTCCCGAGAGGTCACCCATCCCAGCACTACTCTAGCACAAGCCCACTGAATTACGGAGTCTTGATCAGATCCATCGCGTTGGCGCATGAACGATTGCATTCGTCAACTGCATGATGCTGCCATCACCTAAGCTTGCGCTGGGCAGCGTCATGGCATCCATAGAGAGAGAAAACTAGGAACGGGAAGCGAAATGAGCAAGGACTTCTCCGGGCATGGGCCTGCGAAGGAGAAATGAAAAGGCAAAGCAAGCACCCTCGAATGATACAGACGTACGAGAAAAGCGAAAGGAAAAAAAGAGGGTGCAACACTAGGACTTCTCGAGAGGTCACCCATCCCAGTACTACTCTAGCCCAAGCGCGCTTAATTACGGAGTTCTGATGGGATCTGATGCGTTAGCGCTGGCATGAACGCACCCGTCGAGTGCACGACGCCACCCCCACTCTAACTTGCGCCGCGCAAAGAAATGGCATGCACAATGAGAGAAAACCAGGAACCAAAAAGGAAATGGGAAAAGACGGCTCCAGCCCTGAGCCTGCGACGAAGAACAGCTACTAAAGTGCAAGAACCGTCTGACCATGAAGACGAAATGAGAAAAGCGCAGCGAAAAAGGAGGGTGCAACCCCATGACTTCCCGAAAGGTCACCCATCCCAGCACTACTCTAGCCCAAGCTCGTTGAATTACGGAGTCTTGATCAGATCCGTTGAGTTGGCGCATGAATGATTGCATTCGTCAACTGCATGACGCTGCGAGCGCCTAAGCTTGTACCGGGTAGCATCATGGTATGCATAGAGAAAGAAAACTAGGAACGGGAAGCGAAATGAGCGAGGACTTCTCCGGGCGTGGGCCTGCGATGGAGAAATGAAAAGGCAAAGCGAGCACCCGCGAACGATACAGATGTACAAGCAAAGTGAAAGGGAAAAAAGAGGGTGCAATACTAGGACTTCCTGAGAGGTGACCCATCCCAGTACTACTCTAGCCCAAGCGTGATTAATTACGGAGTTCTGATGGGATCTGATGCGTTAGCGCTAGTATGATCACACCCGTCGAGTGCATGACGCCGCCCCCACTCTAACTTGCACCGCGCAAAGCAATGGCATGCGTAATGAGAGAAAACCAGGAACCAAAAAGGAAATGGGAAAAGACGGCTCCAACCCTGAGCCTGCGATGAAGAACAACTACTAAAGCGCAAGCACCGTCCGACCATGAAGACGAAATGAGAAAAGCGCAGTGAAAAAGGAGGGTGCAACCCCAGCACTTCCCGAGGGGTCACCCATCCCAGCACTACTCTAGCCCAAGCGTGCTAAATTACGGGGTCTTGATCAGATCCGTTGCGTTGGTGCATGAACGATTGCAATCGTCAACGGCATGATGCTGCGATCGCCTAAGCTTGCGCCGGGCAGCCTCATGGCATGCATAGAGAGAGAAAACTAGGAACGGGAAGCGAAATGAGCAAGGACTTCTCCGGGCGTGGGCCTGCGACGGAGAAATGAAAAGGCAAAGAGAGCACCCTCGAACGATACAGACGTACGAGAAAAGCGAAAGGAAAAAAAGAGGGTGCAACACTAGGACTTCCCGAGAGGTCACCCATCCCAGCACTACTCTAGCCCAAGCGCGCTGAATTACGGAGTCTTGATCAGATCCGTTGCGTTGGCGCATGAACGATTGCATTCGTCAACTGCATGACGCTGCGATCGCCTAAGCTTGCGCCGGGCAGCCTCATGGCATGCATAGAGAGAGAAAACTAGGAACGGGAAGCGAAATGAGCAAGGACTTCTCCGGGCGTGGGCCTGCGACGGAGAAATGAAAAGGCAAAGCGAGCACCCTCGAACGATACAGACGTACGAGAAAAGCGAAAGGAAAAAAAGAGGGTGCAACACTAGGACTTCCCGAGAGGTCACCCATCCCAGTACTACTCTAGCCCAAGCGCGCTTAATTACGGAGTTCTGATGGGATCCGATGCGTTAGCGCTGGTATGATCGCACCCGTTGAGTGCACGACGCTGCCCCCACTTAAACTTGCGCCGCGCAAAGCAATGGCATGCACAATGAGAGAAAACTAGGAACCGAAAAGGAAATGGGAAAAGACGGCTCCAGCCCTGAGCCTGCGACGAAGAACAGATCATAAAGCGCAAGCACCGTCCGACCGTAAAGACGAAACGAGAAAAGCGCAGCGGAAAAGGGGGATGCAACCCCACGACTTCCCGAGAGGTCACCCATCCCAGCACTACTCTAGCCCAAGCGCGCTTAATTACGGAGTCTTGATCAGATCCGTTGCGTTAGCGCATGAACGATTGCATTCGTCAACTGCATGACGCTGCGATCGCTTAAGCTTGCGCCGGGCAGCGTCATGCCATGCGTAGAGAGAGAAAACCAGGAACGCGAAACGAAATGAGCAAGGACATCGCCGAGCGTGGGCCTGCGACGGGGAAATGAAAAGGCAAAGCGAGCACCCTCGAACGATACAGACGTACGAAGAAAGCGAAAGGAAAAAAAAAGGGTGCAACACTAGGACTTCCCGAGAGGTCACCCATCCCAGTACTACTCTAGCCCAAGCGCGCTTAATTACGGAGTTCTGATGGGATCCGATGCGTTAGCGCTGGTATGATCGCACCCGTTGAGTGCACGACGCTGCCCCCACTTAAACTTGCGCCGCGCAAAGCAATGGCATGCACAATGACAGAAAACTAGGAACCGAAAAGGAAATGGGAAAAGACGGCTCCAGCCCTGAGCCTGCGACGAAGAACAGATCATAAAGCGCAAGCACCGTCCGACCGTAAAGACGAAACGAGAAAAGCGCAGCGGAAAAGGGGGATGCAACCCCACGACTTCCCGAGAGGTCACCCATCCCAGCACTACTCTAGCCCAAGCGCGCTTAATTACGGAGTCTTGATCAGATCCGTTGCGTTAGCGCATGAACGATTGCATTCGTCAACTGCATGACGCTGCGATCGCTTAAGCTTGCGCCGGGCAGCGTCATGCCATGCGTAGAGAGAGAAAACCAGGAACGCGAAACGAAATGAGCAAGGACATCGCCGAGCGTGGGCCTGCGACGGGGAAATGAAAAGGCAAAGCGAGCACCCTCGAACGATACAGACGTACGAAGAAAGCGAAAGGAAAAAAAAAGGGTGCAACACTAGGACTTCCCGAGAGGTCACCCATCCCAGTACTACTCTAGCCCAAGCGCGCTTAATTACGGAGTTCTGATGGGATCCGATGCGTTAGCGCTGGTATGATCGCACCCGTTGAGTGCACGACGCTGCCCCCACTTAAACTTGCGCCGCGCAAAGCAATGGCATGCACAATGACAGAAAACTAGGAACCGAAAAGGAAATGGGAAAAGACGGCTCCAGCCCTGAGCCTGCGACGAAGAACAGATCATAAAGCGCAAGCACCGTCCGACCGTAAAGACGAAACGAGAAAAGCGCAGCGGAAAAGGGGGATGCAACCCCACGACTTCCCGAGAGGTCACCCATCCCAGCACTACTCTAGCCCAAGCGCGCTTAATTACGGAGTCTTGATCAGATCCGTTGCGTTAGCGCATGAACGATTGCATTCGTCAACTGCATGACGCTGCGATCACCTAAGCTTGTGCCGGGCAGCCTCATGGCATGCATAGAGAGAGAAAACTAGGAACGGTAAGCGAAATGAGCAAGGACTTCTCCAATCGTGGGCCTTTAACGGAGAAATGAAAAGGCAAAGAGAGCACCCTTGAATGATACAGACGTACGAGAAATGCGAAAGGAAAAAAAGAGGGTGCAACACTAAGACTTCCCGAGAGGTCACCCATCTGAGTACTACTCTATCCCAAGCACGCTTAATTACGGAGTTCTGATGGGATCCGATGCGTTAGTGCTGGTATGATCGCACACATAGAGTGCACGACGCCGCCCGCACTCTAACTTGCGCTGCACAAAGCAATGGCATGTGCAATGAGAGAAAACTAGGAACCAAAAAGGAAATGGGAAAAGATGGCTCCAGCCCTGAGCCTGCGACGAACAACAGCTACTAAAGCACAAGAACCGTCCGACCATGAAGACGAAATGAGAAAAGCACAGTGAAAAAGGAGGGTGCAACCCCACAACCTCCCGAGAGGTCACCCATCTAGCACTAGTCTAGCCCAAGCACATTGAATTACGGAGTCTTGATCAGATCCGTTACGTTGGTGCATGAATGATTGCATTCCTCAACTGCATGACGCTGCAATCGCCTAAGCCTGCGCCGGGCAGCCTCATGGCATGCATAGAGAGAGAAAACTAGGAACGGGAAGAGAAATGAGCAAGAACTTCTCTGGGCGTGGGCCTGCGACGGAGAAATGAAAAGGCAAAGCAAGCACCCTCGAACAATACAGACGTATGAGAAAAGTGAAAGGAAAAAAAGAGGGTGCAACACTAGGACTTCTCGAGAGGTCACCCATTCCAGTACTACTCTAGCCCAAGCGCGCTTAATTACGGAGTTCTGATGGGATCCGATGTGTTAGCGCTGGTATGATCGCACCCGTCAAGTGCATGACGTTGCTCCCACTCTAACTTGCGCCGCACAAAGCAATGGCATGCGCAATGAGAGAAAACAAGGAACCAAAAAGGAAATGGGAAAAGACGGCTCTAGCCCTCAGCCTATGACGAAGAATAGCTAATAAAGCGCAAGCACCGTCCGACCATGAAGACGAAAGAAGAAAAGCACAGTGAAAAAGGAGGGTGCAACCCCACAACTTCCCGAGAGGTCACCCATCCCAGCACTACTCTAGCTCGAGTGCGTTGAATTATGGAGTCTTGATCAGATCCGTTGTGTTGGCGCATGAACGATTGCATTCGTCAACTACATGATGCTGCGATCACCTAAGCTTGCGCCGGGCAACCTCATGCCATGCATAGAGAGAGAAAACAAGGAACAGGAAGCAAAATCAGCAAGGACTTCTCCGGGCGTGGGCCTGCGATGGAGAAATGAAAAGGCAAACGGGCACCCTCGAACGATAGAGACGTACGAAAAAAGAGAAAGGAAAAAAAGGGGGTGCAACACTAGGACTTCCCGAGAGGTCACCCATCCCAGTAATACTCTAGCCCAAGCGC
>MNCI01038206.1:170153-198763 GCA_015680685.1 Gnetum montanum | reverse complement strand
TTTCCAATGTGACTGGTTTCAGATTTTCTTCCCATCTTTCTAGCATATCTTTGTGACAAAAGTTGAGGGTTGCTCCTGTATCAATGAAAGCTTGATACTTTTTCCACTTTGTTTTTCCATCTACTGCAATCTTGATTGGAATAAGCAAAACATTCTGAATTGATAACAAATGCTTTATCTGATGCTGTAACTGAGGAGTTACTGTTCTCTTCTTAATCCTAGCTGCTTTTACTTCTTTCTTAACTGGAAACTTCTTCTCATATGGAGTAATAAGAAAATTTGGTACCTTTTGTACAATCTTTTGAGGTGGATCTTCTTCTGATGATGAGTCTTCTTGAGTACCGGCATATAACAAAGTTTCCTTGCAACCTAAGGTTGATGAGACACTTGGATCATTATCAGCTTCAATCGATTCCCATTTGTTACAATGATCTGAGACATCTGAAATCTTCACTTCTTCTTCTAACCATTTTTCCATATCTTCCCAAGATTCTTCTAAGACTGGATCAAGGTGTGAACTAATCTGAAGATTTGAAAACCATTCTTCATCTGAAATATCAAAATCTGTCATTCCTTGCATCATGTTGCTTCTAACAATCATTTCTTCTTCTTGAGCATCATCTTCTTCATGAGAACTTTGAGATAAGCTTTCTGACTTTTCTGAATCTGAATCTGAAGATAATAATTCAATTGTAAAACATTGTTCTTCACATGCTTCTGGGTTTTCAATGGGTTCTATATCAGGATTATTCTCAAAAAAAGCTTTTATCTTTCCATGATCTTTAGGCTTCTTTTCTGGACATTCATAGGCATAATGTCCTTGACGTTTGTAGGTGTAGCAGGTAACAGATTTCCTTTTAAATGGTCCTCTTCTCCTTTTAGCAAAAAATCGTTTCCGACTAGGGAAACTTGGACGTTGTTTAGTCCATCTTTTCTTGGAATATCTTGGAAAACCTTTTCTCTTTTGAAACGGCCGTTTTGATCTTTTCTTTGGATGTCGTGCCGGAGGTCCAAACGAATCAACTTCATCTAAATTCTGACAAACCTCAGCACTTGGTAAAAGCTTCTGTAAACTTACATTATAGCAAGCAAACTGCAATTCTTGTCTAACCATGTGCACTATATCAGTGAAATATGTTAATCCCAGATCTACATCTTTTTCCAATGCTTTATACAAAACCATTTGTCCTAATTTTGCTGGCAAACTTCCTAAATATAAATAATTAATCATTTGATCTCGATACAAGGGTAATCTATATACTTCATTTGCATATTCTGCACTGAGCTACTCAAAATATCTTAAATCATGCAATTTTCTCTGACTTAGAAGTAGTTTATCCTTAAATCGTAATTTTGATGATAAATCAACTGTAAATTCAGTAACCAAGGCCACAAAAACTCCATGCAAACCTATTTGCAATATTTGCTCTTGTTGTTCTTTTGTTGCACTTTCCCACCAATGACGAATTTTACCAGCGGCTCTGGTAAAAGCTCCAATAATGGTTGTTCTTTCATCGATTCCAAAAATGTGCATTACTACTCTTAACTGATCCATCCATAATCTTAATGCATGCAAAACTTCTTTAGGAGGTAGGTAATCAATATCAATTACCGGAATTGATGAGTTAGGCCATTGTTGAAAGGCTGAGAAAGCAGGAGGCGGATTCACAGCAGGTCTTTGCCAAGGTCTGGTAGGCTGTCTTCGTGCCATCATAATTCTTTGTTGACAGTCATCTTCCTTAGTTTTGTTTTCTTCGGACTTTACTTCTTCAGTCTTGATTTCTCCTTCTTCGGGAGGGGCACTGGGTGCAGGCTTCTTTCCTTTCTTTTCTGTAAGTAATCTTTTGATTTTCTCCAGGAGGGCTTTATCCCTAGCATCAATCTTGAATGTTGCCTTTTGATCCGATGGTGGTGCTGGAGAGCCTTCTTTTGTTGGAAGCTTCAATTGATTTTCAAGAGTGAAAATCTCATGAAACTTGATTGTCTCGCTCGCTTGATGACGGGCAGTTGTTAATTTTGCCGCCATAGCTTCTTGATGTTCTTTTTGGATTGTATCATAGGANGATCAAGCAAACATATGATGTTTGAGCTTTAATCGTTGTAGGTGCTACCATTTATCCATCGGAATATTTTCCTTTATCATCCTATTAGTCTCTTTTCCTTGTCATGTAAAAGACCTTCAGCCTTAAGCATTCCTTTTAGCAGCACTTGTAATCACCAAAGGATCAATGTTAGATTTTGGTAATTTTTCCTTAATAATTAATCCTTTTTAGATTCTTTAGTTAGCTTAAAATTTGAAAAAAATTTAGAGCTTAGGCTCAAAAATCAAAGTTTACAAAATTGTAGAGGTAGTCAAGAAATTCAATGAAGCTGAATCTTCTTATTTTCCCTAGCGATGTAGTCTTTTCAACCTTGATTGTTATGTTGATGCTTCTCTTTTATGTAGAATATTCTTGAAGGATGGACTAAAATTTCTTCTCATTGTCCCATGGATCGAGCAAACATATGATGTTTGAGCTTTAATCCTTGTAGGTGCTACCATTTGTCCATGGGCATATTTTCCTCTGTCATCCTCTTAGTTTCTTTTCCTTGTCATGTAAAAGACCTTCAGCCTTAGGCATTCCTTTTAGTAGCACCTGCAATCATAAAAGGATCAATGTTAGCTTTTGGTAATTTTTCCTTAATAATTAACCCTTTTTGGATCCTTTAGTTAGCTTAAAATTTGAAAAAAAATTAGCATTTAGGCTCAATATGGTTTCATAATAATGCTCCCCAAGGCCTTAAGATAACTAAAATCATCAAGTTGTTCAAGTCATTTTGATTATTTTTACTATTACTTACCCTAATGTTCTAAAATGGGGTGTTAAAAAATTTCAAAAATTACATCCTTAAGAACTCCCCTTTCCCCTTCTCACCACACCCCCCCTCCCCCACTCCCAAACGATAAATGAGCTTAGCTCTAAAAGTGCACAAGTTTTTCAACAATTGAAACCAAAGGTCTACATCATAAGATAGCCAAAAAATTTTGAATGTTGAATTTAGAGGAAATTTCAATATAAAAGAATTAAAGATAATTTGAAAATGATGATAAGTAGTTGCAAATTTATGCATAAATGTAGAGAAGTTGTCCATGATGTTATTGAACATGTGAAGTTTGGTTCAAAGCCATGAGCAACAAAAGTTATGCAAGTGGATCCTCCCTAAAGCAGGCTTCTATCATAATGCCCTTGCATAACCACTTCTATAGATGTCCATGGGCATCTTGGAAGTTAAATGTAGATCATGCCTTTGTTTCAAAAAAACAACAACTACCTTGGTTAGGATTTTGCACTATCCTATAAAAAACCATTAGGCTCATAATTGCATGCAACAATGAGATGAATAATGGGATGAGAAGGGATTATAGAGATTGGGATGTAAGGTACTTAACCATGTGCATAATAATCTATTGTGTTAATTATGATTAAAATGACCATCATACCCATCCATCCAATTTTTAGACCAAGTCCATACCATCAACAGTGGCCTCACATTAATGTGCCCTTTCTTGCTTATCATCATGACTCCACAATAATCATAAAGAATGAACATCACTCCAAAAAGAGAAGAAGGAAAGAATGAAGGGCCTTAGTTAGAAGGGTTCCTTCAAGAATGGGTAACATGTCCTTCAACTCCATAATTAGTGCTTGTAGCACCTTATTATGTCTAAGAGGTATGCTTTGCATTCCCATTATTTTCTTTTCTTTTGTTTTCTTTCTTTCGTTTTTCTTCTTCTTTATTTTCTTTATTTTTTTTCTTAGGAACCATACCATGAAAATACATGCTTCCTATTTATTATTCTATGATAGGAGTGATGATATTTTTCATGATGAGTTATAGACCCCAAGAAGGAAGTCAAGAAGAGAATCCAACAAATTCCCTTAAGGTCACACCCTTTTCCATTCCCACCTAGTCTTTTCCCCTTTTCTTCAAGGCACAATGATCATTAATTAATTTTACTTTTATGTGAGAAGAACCATATTTTTTTCATGATAAAGACCTTTAATTTAGAGAAACTGGAGGGATGGATGATGTGGTCTCACTACATTACATAATCATCTTGATAGCATAGGATAAAGACCCAACACATGGTGTTGACTTCTACATCATGATTGACATCATTATTAATAAAATACATAATAATCATTCATAAAATATAAATAAAATGACTCAAGAAAAGAGAAAATTATAAAATAAAATAAAATAAGAATAAATTAAAAACATATTAAAAATTAAATTTTTTTGAAGAAATAGAAAAATGATAAAAAAATTGTAAAACCTAAAAGTGAAAATGCACTTATTAGTTCTTAATTCAAGATGGGGCATCTCCCCCATGAATAAACTCATGGGTGAGCATTCAAAAAATGGACCGTACATTCCTTTGGTTAGACACCATAAGTTTTCCATTTATCATCTTTAATGATTTAATATGTTTCTTGGTAGCACATTTAACATTAATGATAATCATGTTTCAATCATTTGGAGACATATCTTTAGTTGGACTAAAAAGTGTTTTCTTTTTAAGGGGTCCAATCATGTTTCCTTATTTATTTTCTATTTTAGTTCTTATGTCTCCTTGTTTAACATCTTCTTTTGATGTATAGTCAGAGTGTAAGATGTTCTTCTCTAAGTTCTCTATTTGGTTCACTTTCTTAGGACAAGAACTAATAAGTGACTTGGTTATTTTCATGCATCTATTGAATGATTGGGTATTCTCATTCTCAAGCCACTGTGTATCTTTTGGTTTAGTTACTACTGTATAGACTTGTTTTCACATACAAACTTGTTCCTCAAGTGTGTTGTTAGTATAGGAATTGTGTTAATACTTTGAAATTTTGGCCCAAAACTACATCCTTTATCATTATTAGTAATGCATGGAATTTTCTATCTCTCCACAATGATAGGTTTATCTTTTATGTTTTGTGTTGGAGTGGTCATGGTTGTTGGATTCTGCATAGGATTAGGAGACATTGTGGTTGTGAGAAGGGGGTTGTGACATATTCATAGCATCCTTAGAAACATCACTAGACTGGCCAGAACACTTGATCTAAGCCTTAGATTTAGAAGTCGGCGATGTAACCAAAGATCCACTTATAGAAACCCCTATAATAACATGTAAAGGTGAGGTGAAAACTTTAAAGCTTAACTCTTTACTGGAACCATAAATTTAGTAGAATATATCTAGAGTCCTCAACGACAATGTTAATGTATTTGTATGGTCTTATGAAGATATGCCAGGTTTAGACAGGTGCATAATACAACACAACATTATCTTAGATGCGCATGTCAAGTCAGTTAAATAGAAAGCTTGTAAAATTAAACCAGAAATTGCATTAGCTATTTGAGATGAAATCATCAAAATCTACCAAGGTGGGTTCATCTAGATAGTCAATTATGTAGATTGGGTATCAAACATCATGGTTATCCCCAAGAAAACTACAGGTATATGCATTTGTATAGACTTCCAAGATTTAAATAAGATAACCATCAAGGATGATTTCCCATTACCCAGTATTGACCAACTTGTTAATACTATAGCTGGCCATGCTTTGTTATCCTTCATGGATGGGTTCTCATGGTACAACAAAATCCATATAAAACCAGAACATCAACTTGCTAGTACCTTCATGACCCCTTAGGGAATGTTTTGTTATACAATGATGCCCTTTGGACTAAAAAATGCTGGAGCAACATACCAGCATGCAATGACTTAGATTTTTAGCAGCTATCTTTTAGAACAGCTGAATGACTCTGTGGATGATATAGTAGCCAAATCCAAGAAGATCTTGATCATGCAAACGACTTAAACCTGGGCCTTCAATGTTGCCATAGGCATGACCTTCATCTCAATCCCAAAAGGTGCATCTTTGACATCAAAACTAGATGCATGCTAGGCTTCACAATGTCAAAAATAGGAATACATGTAGACCTAGATAAAGTTAAGACCATTATCAACTTAGCACCACCCACAAACCTTAAAGAGTTGCACAGGTTGCAAGGTAGGGTATAGTTCATATGAAGGTTTATCACGAGGTTAATAGATAAGTTGCATCTAATGTAACACCTACTCAAAAAAGGAGCTAACTTTGAGTGGATGAACCAATTCCAAGAAGCATTTGATAACTTGAGAAAGGAGCTTGTTCATCTTCATATCGTTTATCCTCCACAAAGAGATAAGTTCTTCTACATTTACCTTGCCACTTCAGACATGTCCATTGCTACCTTGCTCTATCAAAAGAGAGACGATGACTCTAAAATTCTTGTTTACTATCTAAGTCATGCACTAATAGCTTATAAGGAAAAATATAATGATGTGGAGAAAAATTTCCTTGCTTTAGTATTTGCACTCAAAAAATGGAAACACTATTTATTTCATAGTCGGTTCAACATCATTTGCAAAATAATATACTTAGGGCCATCACAACTAACATACATGAAAGTAGCAGGATAGCCAGGTGGAAAGAAATAACTACAAAATTTGACCTACATTACATTGCGTAGTGATCCACAAAGGATCAAGCAATAGCTACATAACTTACAGCTTCACCTACAGATGACCAAGTAACAATAGATCTTGAATTCCTAGATGAGCATGTTAGTAGTATATGCCCAGTACCTGCAAACTTTGAAGACATTTTACACTTTGACGGTTCCTCAATGACACAAGGTGGCAGTGTTGCTGCTGTTCTCACATTTCGCTCTGAAGAGATCTGAACTTTCGCATACCACTTCACATTTCTTTGCACGAATAATGTAGTAGAATATGAGGGTCTTCATAGGAGCATTCTAGTAGCTTAAGAGTTAGAGATCCAAAATTTAACAATTCGAGACGATTCACAATTGGTCATTAACTAAGGCATAGAGATCTACGCCTATAAAGCACAACACTTACAACCTTACTATGATTTGGCAAAATAGTTACTTAAATAATTTGAAATCTTAGACATTCAATACATCCCCCATAATGAAAACACTATAGTTGACACATTATCCACTTCAGCTTTAAGCATGCCACCACACATGTTTGCAAACTTACCTACTTCAATAGTAAAATACACTAACCCTATCATTTACATAGCAAGTATCATGTTTGTAAGTGCAGCCGACACTCAAGAATGATATGATGACAGCAAAGCATACCTTCAACATGGTGAACCTCCAAAAAACCTAACATCTGCCCAAAAAGATGTAGTTAGAAAACAAGCATGGTAGTATGTCCTCATAGGTGACAATGCTTTATGTCATAAATCTTATGATGGGATACTGCTAACTTGCGTTAGTGGTGATAAAGCACAAAGAATTGTTGATCAAGTCCATGAGGGACTATGTGGAGGGCATATAGCTCCTAGGGTAATGGCGGTGAAAATTAGACATTTAGGCTACTATTGGCCTTATACAGAGTGTGATTGCATCTCTAAGGTTAGGACATGCAATGTATGTCAACACCATGAGAATATAATACATGTATTACCAACTGAGTTGCACACTACGCAAATCATGTGGCCCTTTCAACGTTGGGGATTAAACATAATAGGGCCCATAACTCCCAAGTTGTCTACTGGACATAGCTTCATTATTATTGCAACTGAGTATTCATGAAGTAGGTAGAAGCTATTCCCCGTAGGAAGACTACATCTTAATAGATCTGCAAATTCATCCTGGACAATATAGTGACTCGATTCAACCTTCCTATGTCTATTGTTATAGATAGCAGGCCCCAATTTAGTAGTGTAGAAACTAGAGCCTTTTGTGAAAATCTTCGCATTAAACACTCTTTCTCATCACCGTACTATCCTCAAGAAAATGGCCAAGAGGAAGCCACCAATAAAGCCATTGTGAACCTTCTGAAGAAGATGCTCAGCAATAGCAAGTGACGATGGCATGAGCAACCCGTCTACACACTTTGGGCCTATTGCATAATGTGTAGAACTAAAACAGGTAAGACACCATATAGTCTTGTATACAGATCTGAAGCAGTGTTACCTCTTGAATTGTAGGTCCCATTTCTCCAAATAATCCTCTCAAAATTTATGGATGAGGCTTAGAACAACAAGTCAAGAATCATTGACCTTGACTATATGAAGGAAGAGTGCATCCAAGAGCTTAAGTGGTATTAAGAAAAATAATGACAAAAGCATCATTGTAGTTCTCACCAACGCTTGATCAAGAAAGGGGATCTAGTTCTCAAGGCCATTCATGAGCTTGTGAACAAATTCTTAGCTAACTAGGAAGGGCCCTTTTTGGTCATGAAAGTATATGAAAATGGGGCATTCAAGCTTGCTGACTTAGATGGCAACGAGTTCGCTAATCCTGTCAACCACTTGTACTTAAAACCGTATTATGCCTAACATGTAGTATCATGTCAATAATAAAGCAAGGTAAGTAGAGTGTTTGCTATGACATTAAATTGCACAGAGCATCCGCTATGACATTAAACTGGCACAGAGCATCTGCCATGATCTTAAATTGGCATAGAGCATCTTCCATGACATTAAATTGATACAAAGAGTCCACCATGATGTTAAACTAGCACAACTTGTCTACCATGATGTTAAACTAGCACAGAATATCCTTGGGCTATGACATTAAATTGGCACCCATAGCATGATCTGCTATGACATTAAACTAGCCATCCACTATCCGCTATGATGTTAAACTAGCACAATGGTCTACTAGGACCTTCAACAAGCATAACATGGTCTTCTTGGAACTTAAACTAGGATCACAGTCTACTGGGACCTTAAACTAGCACAACCAATGGTCTACCAAGATCTAAAACTGGGTTCACAAGTCAACATCTCTGATTTGACATATGTGATCTTGTGAATAAGTGAGCAGACATACTTTTGATCTTTCGTTGTCTATCTATGCCTCCTGGGCAAGATGGGGTGGGGCGTTGCAATTCCAGAATGAATTTCATGTCACCAAGGAAAAAACCCTTTGTGACATTTGTAATGTCGCCATCCCTGGCATCTTTCTAATCTTTTGGAAATGCTGCTTAGCATCTTGCTAACCTTCTAGAGCTACCACCACCATCGCCAATCATCCTAGTCATTGCTCCCACCATTAGCACCTCCTACTAGAGTCCCAAAAGTACTATGGCCCAACCATAGTGTTTCCATCCTCCAACCCTCACCATTGTCAAAGTTTGAAAGAGCATTCAATAGATTGGCTTCCCACCTTATGGTTGAATTTCCTAGCTCTTACCTTTGGTGATGATTTCTAAGCACCTACATCACCATTACTCCTGGCCTCTTGAGTGCTCACTTTCGGTATGGCCGCTAGAGGTTTTTGGCCTACCACTGTCAACATCTACATTGGCCTTCCTACTTTGAACATTGCATGCACTAGGCATATCACTTATAGCCCTTGTCATGTCTCAAGTAGATAGGACTTTTCCCTCACTTCACATGGTGCTTGTTTTTTCTAGTTTTCTCTCTGTGGAATTTGCAGGATAAAGCTGGGATGGCATCGTTCAAGAATGCATTTCACCATAAGAGCAAGACACTACATTGTTCCAAAGTACCCATTTCGACTAGCCTAGCTACTTGAGAGTGCATACCCTAATATCCCTTCACTAACATAGCCTCTACTTCGTACTCTTGCAATTTCCAACATCCCCTTGCAAGCTTCCCCAACACACATGAAAACCTTTCCCACACTTAACCGTTAAACCCATGAAGGACATAATGCAACTCATCCCAAGGAAGCCTTTGTAGGTTGGTCAAAGCCCCACATGGATGTAACACAACTCATCCCAAGGAGGAAACACCTATCCTATAGTGATGACATGGTTGCCTTCAAGCGGATATGGGTGTGCAATTCACCCACAAAACAAATAATAATAATAAAAAATGGAAGAAGAGAAGAGAAAGAGAAAATAAAAAGAAAAAAATAATGAGAAAAGACAAGTTCCCAAGTTAAATGGCATAGTTGCCACTTTGCAACCATCCTAGCCTTGGATCGACCATCTCCAAGCACTCCGATGAGAAGTCAAAATCCATAGGGAAAAGATGCCTATGCATGCTAAATCCCTCACAAGCACTCCGATGAGGGATCAAACTATGGCAACGATTCTCAAGGCATCACATCCTACATTTTTCCTTTTCCATTCATTGTTCCCTAACCCCATCTCCTCAAACCTATCCCCTGTTCTTTGCCATACTTCACTTCTTGGCACTCTCAAGCATAGCAAAGCATCATCTAAGTGGACACTAACAAATGGTGTTAGTGTTGTGTTCATCATGGTGTTTCGTATTCTTTGTCGACATCTCTTGGAAAAATCCTCCATATTTCAACAAATAGGGGCTAGTGAAACACCACTAATTTTGGGCTCTCATGACTCAACATCAGATTTGTCCAAGCATTGAAACTTGGATGAAATTTCTCTAGGTATGGTATCACGCTGTGTTGCGTAGATAGCATGGCACCCTAGAAGTCCTAATGTTTGCAAAGTTTTTTCTAAGTCAATCTACTACAATCCTTGGCATAGTTAGCATAACACCCATTTCCAAGGCTAGTTTGCAGAAAAAGGGCACTAAGGATGGACTAAACAGTTTAGCAAATTTCCTATCTTTTGAGCTGTTAAGCTTGCTATGCTCTTTAGCTTGCCTAGCTTGACAAATGTCCTAATTGCCAGTCCACCTAGGAACTAGGCTAAGAGTTGTCAAGAGTTCTTAGGATGGACAAAATAGTTTGGCAAATTTTCTACCTTTGGACCTATTACGCTCTACTACACTACACAACATAGATAGCATAGCAGGCCATGCGAACTAAACTTTTCCTAAGTGTTGGATTGAACATGGAAGGTGCATTTGGAAATTCTTCAACCTCCAAGCCTACCTATCCTACTTCATCCTTAGAGCATGATCAGAGTCCAATGACAAAGCATTACAAGTTTGGTCAAAATTCATTCAATATTAGATGTTACACTATGCTATGCTGCATAGCATAGATAGTGTAGCAGAGGTGCTAGGGTCAAAAATTTCCCAAGTATGAAACAAAGAGGTATCAAGCTCTTTTGACATGAAAAGTGTAGTTTCCGGTTGCTAAAGTTGCTTACCTTGCTAAATATTAGAGTAGTGTTTTCAATTTTTTATGAAATTCATTGAAAAATGGGTGTTATGCTTTGCTATGTTATGCAGCGTAGATAGTGTAGTAGGCCAAAACTTCAAAATCTTTCTAAGGATTCATGCTACGCTTCATTATGTTGGATAGAATAGATAGCATAACACTTGGAAAAAGCCTCCAAATGCCTCCAAAAGTTTCTAAAGCTCATCATCAACCTTCATTCCTACTTTAGCATCTCTCCAATGGCCAAGATCAGTAGTTTACTTTTTTTTTTGCACCCCCTGTTGGTCCCTAAAGTTGTCCCTACACTTGACCCTAATTGGAAGAGGAGGGAAGACATACTCTTAGAGCGTAGGCTCCAATTTGCATTGGTTCTAGGAATTTTTTTGAAAACATGGTAGTTCTTCAGATTTTGGCACATGAAGTTTGGGCAATATGGTCATAGTTTGGCAAATTTTCAATCGTTGTTCTTGTCTTGTTGAGCGTAGCACCATAATTTGAGCATAGCACATCAGTGTGACACATTCATATTGGTGCTATGTGGGACCTAGGACACATGGCATCCAAACCACATCTCCCTCCAACCTTGGCTCTATAAATACCCTATTAATTAACATTCTAAGGGTTGGCTTCTGCAATTGGCTTTGGTAGGCGATTGGCAAACAAAAGGTTGATGAGTGACAAATCTCAGTATTAAGAGCATTCCTAATATCTGCCTCACTCTCACACTTGAGCATGACACCTACACCCCACACTTGCACAACATAGCAACTATCAACCTAGCAAGCTTCAACTTCTTTTTGTTAGCACCACATCTGTAATGACCTAGGGACTATGACCATATTTCCTCACTGCCCAGCTGTGCCTATCTGACACTGTGTATCGGTTGTACACATCATTTGATCCAAAGTCATGTCCCCCAATTTTTGGGTAGTGCATTTCCTCACTTGAACTCTCATTTTATTTTTCTACAACACATATTTTAAATTGTTAGCATACCTTTTTATTTCTATTATGATGATGCATTAAGACACACATGTTGATACACTCCTACTGTTATGCATGTTGCATTCCTGCTTGTTCTAACTCCCGCGTGTGATGCTCTAAAATCAATATTTGTAAATGGTTATTAGACACCACGCAAGTCCCTGTCTGATCGACCAGATCATTTAGGGCATCCCATTTCCATTTTCTTTAGCACGGATCTCCCACAAACTCAGGGTTAGGTTGTACACCTAATGACCTCTCGGTGTTCCAGTCACCAACATTTTTAGATGCTACATTGAGGATCAGGTTCCCTTCCTTGATCTTGAATTTGTTTAGGTTATGGTGGTGTTTCCATTTTTTCCTTTCCTAATACCACTCGACATGAGCAAGAGTTTGCACCCATTGCTCTTCCACTAAGTCTATGTCTATGATGTGTAGCTCTTTATTTTGTTCATCATTAATTAAGTTTGATAAGGATACTTGGAGTGATGGAACCTACAATTCAAGAGAAAAATAAGCTTCAAAACCATAGGCTAGGCTATATGGGATTACACTGGTTGCAGTTCGGAATGTGATTCAGTAGGCCCAAAGTTCATGGATAAGCTACTCATGCCACTTGTGTTTGTTGTTATTTAGCATTTTCAAAAAATTTATGATGGATTTATTGCTTACTTTAGCTTGCCTATTGGTTGAGGGGTAGTACGGTGATGAGAAGAAATGCTTAATGTCTAGGTCTTGATAAAATTTTCTCATTTCTAAGTGATTAAATTATGATCCACTATCTATGGTTGTGTTCATAAGTATGCCAAAATGAGCTACTATGTTATCCAATATAAATTTATAGACTTGTTGAGATGTTATCTTTCTTAGAGAAATAGCCTCAACCCACTTCATAAATTACTTGGTTGTAGTGATGATGAAACTATGCCCAGTGTCCATGATTAGACTAGTTAAGTCACTCAAGAGTGCACATCCCTCTCACCCCATCCAATCCTTCATCCCAAAATCCTCTTGTCCCCTACATACTCATGATTACACATCCCTTGATGAATACACACTATGACCCACATGGCATTCTCTTCACATCAACCACTAAACTCATGATGGATGTAACGTAACTCATCCCATGGGGACCCTTTGTGGATTGGCTACACTTATCATGGGTAGGAAAAACCTATTCTACAGATGCAATGCAAATGCATCAAAACAAATTCCATTGTCTTGATGGCCAATTTGTAGCTAACATTCAATAGTAAGATGAACCCAAAGAAGGTTTGCCTCAAAAAAATAGGGAATGGGGAAAACACATCCCCAAGAAAATTGACAATGCTGCAGCTTCAAAATTGGCCTAGCATTAGATTGACCTTGACACTCTCATAAGCACTCCGACGAGAGGTTAGCATTTCAGGGGAAAATCACTTCACACCATGGTCACAGTCAACCATGCTAAAATCACATCTTACATCATGATCCACTATTTGCATTTTGTTTCCACCATTTACATCTCATCTCCCTAGCATTACCCATACTCCTTGTCCCTCATGCATAACCTTATTACCATAGCACTCTTGAGCATGAGAAAATGACACCTGACCTTGTACCGATGAGTGATGTTGGTGGCATGTCTGTTGTGGTGTCTTTTAATTCTTTGTCGATGTCTCTTGGGCCACTCCTCCAGATGTCAAAAAAGAGAGGCCATTGAAACACAACAAAATTTTGGGTCTTGACATCTTGAGTGCAAGTTTGGTTAAGTGTCAAAATAGTGGTTCTTTGCCTATACTCTACAAGTGCGGTGTCATGTTGGATCACACAGACAACATGGCACCCTAGAAGTCCTAATGCCTACAAAGCCACTTCTAGGCCTGCCTACCACCCTCTACAGCATAGTCAACATGACACCTAGTTGCAAGTCTAGTTTTCACAAATGGGACACTGAGGATGGACCATATAGATTAGCAAATTCTTCAACTGTGGGACCTACTATGCTACGTTGCACAACATAGTAGGCCAAGTGGTGCAAAAAATATTAAGTGGTGCAGCTGGCAATGACTTGGTCTCAAAGGATGCCTACCCTATCTCATCCTTGGAATATGATCAGTGTGGCATGGAGAAAATCTGGAAAATGGCACAAAAGTCATCCTATCTTGGGTACTATGCTACACAGCATAGCATAGTAGGATGTTGAAGGTCTCCTCTACATTTTTTTGACATGAAAAAACATAGTTGACCATCTTTCAACCTCCATGGTTTCCTGTCCCACTTCACCCTCAAGTCCCAATCAAAGCTTCCTAACAAAACATTGCAAGTTACATCCCAGATTGACTACTAGGTTGTGCTATGCTACACAGCATAGCACAGCGTAGCAATGATATCTAATGTAAAAAGTGCCCCAAAGATGAAACTGGAAGGTCTCAGGAATGGACAACATGGTTTCCAACTGTTGAAGTTGCTTATCTAGCTAGGTCTCAAAATCATCTATGCAGTCTCTAATAACATTTATTTGCAATGGGGATGTTATGCTGTGTAGCATAGCATAGTGTAGTAGGCTAATGTTTACACTACACTGCTACACTGGGTAGCATAAACAGTGTAACACTTGCAAAGAAGTCCTAGGACACCTCCAGAACCTCCAAGACTCATCGTAGACTAGCACTTTTGCTCCAGCATCTCCTTAACAGCTAGATCAATGGTTTTCTTTGCTTCTTGTCCCCCTTTGCTACTACCACGTTGCATAGCATAGCACCATGTCTACTGTAGCATAGCACAAGGGACAAGTGTAGCAACTAGTGTCCCATGTTCTGCACGTGACATGGGACATCTCCCACACTGCCATTGAAACACCACAAAATTTTGGGTCTTGGCATCGCAACTACAAATTTGGCTAAGTGTCAGAACGATGGCACTTTCGATGTAGCACAGTTTTCAAGCTATGCAGTGGAGCACAACGTAGCTAGCTTGACACTACAAGCATCCTGTGTCCAACACGTAACATGGGACAAGCATGGTCCCACCCACCACATCGCCACATGGCATTTGTTCCACATTTTGGACTAACCCTAGTCCTATAAATACCTTGGGAATCCAAGGGTTACATTCCTTGACCATTGGCATTCCCTAAGGGTTGGCATTCCTTAAATGTTGGCATCTCCCATCGGTTACATTCCTTGACCGTTGGCATTCCCCAAGGGTTGGCATTCCTTAGTTGTTGGCATCTCCCAGCGGTTACATTCCTGGACCATTGGCATTCCCTAAGGGTTGTCATTCCTTAATTGTTGGCATCTCCCAACGATTACATTCCTTGACCATTGGCATTTCCCAAGGGTTGGCATTCCTTAATTGTTGGCATCTCTCAATGGTTACATTCCTTGACCGTTGGCATTCCCCAAGGGTTGACATTCCTTAATTGTTGGCATCTCCCAGCAGTTACATTCCTAAACTATTAGCATTCCACAATGGTTAGCATTCCTTGACCTTTGGCATTCCCAAGTGGTTGGCATTCCTTGGATGTGAGCCTTTTTAAGCACTTGACATTTGGCATTTTGGCATCTTGGCACTGAGCTCTGTGGGTGAATGAGACCTAGAGCACACCACACCAGAAGAGAGGTAGTGTTGCACATCACGGCCCACTATAGCCCCATTGTAGCCCTGTAGAACATTGCATGCACGGTTCATCACAACGAGCGCCAGACTTCACGACCCAACGCCATCAAGGTTGTAACTGCACTCCCACTGTGCCTATGGTACACTATGTATACCTTTGTGAATTAATCATGCTCCCTATTTTGGGGCGGTGCATTGTTGTTCTCAAATTCTATTACATTTCTCTCTAGCATTTAGTTTAATGCTTGTACTTTTTACTATTTCATACATATTTGCACGTTCACGCCATTGTTCTCAAGCCGGGACATCCTGCTACGCTCTAGCCGAGCTAGACCTAATGCCCATGCATAACGTAGTATAAACTCTTTTCACACATGATCATTTTAACATAACGTAAGTCCTTATTTGATTGAAAAGACCATTCAGGGCACCCCATTTCTGTTTTCTCTAGCATGGCCCTCACATGGATTTGGGGTTAGGCTGTGTGCCTGATAACCTCTTAGTGTTCCAGCCACCGATGTTTTCAGATGCTACAACCACTTGGCACCTACTCCGCATTTTGGGCTAAGCCTAGCCCTATAAGTACCCTTACACCCTAGTGCTTGGGAGGAGGGGGTTTTTTGCTTAGATTCTTGGACAAAGAAGGTAGTGGGCATTCCCATTTTTGGCATTTTAACATTTTGGCATCTTGGCACCTAGCTCTGTGGGCGAACGAGACCCAGAGCACACCACACTGGTAGAGAGGCACAGTTACACTGCACAGTACATTGCAACCCCATTGCGAACTTGTACAACCTTACATAGTACATTGCAGCTACTGACCCGGCTAGCACAATTCAACACAGTGAGTAGCAGACTTCACAGTCTAACACCACCAAGGTTGTGACTGTGGTCCCACTGCACCTATTGTACACTATGAATACTTTTTTGAAGTAGCTATGCTCCCTCTTTTGGGGTGGCACATTGTTTTTCTCGAACTCTTTTGCATTTCTCAAGCATTTCTTTGTGGCATTTAGCATAACATTTGCATTTTTACTTTTTTATACATGTTTTCACATTCATGTCACTACTCTCAGGCCAGGAAACCTTGCTATTCTTTGGTTTAGCTGGACCCAACGCCTACATGTAATGTTGTACAAACCTTTCTTATACATAATTGGTTAACACCATGTAAGTCCTTGTCTGATCGACAAGACCATTCAGGGCACCCTATTTTTGTTTTTCTCCAGCACAGCCCTCACACGGATTCGGGGTTAGGCTGTACACCTATGGACCTCTCGGTGTTCCAGCCACCAACATTTTCAAACGTCATAGTTTTTGGTGCTAGAAGGAGGACTTGAACCTCCATGTCTCTTCTTTTTAGCACAAGTAATCCTGCATGCTGTCTATACCTTGTCACCAGTAGCCTGCTAGCATAGACATGATACCCCTATGGTTGTTTATGCACTGTGTAGTATAGATTAGTTGCCATGATGGTTCCTCTGGAACCCTGTAGGATGAAAGTCTGGAACTATCTATTGTGTTATGCTACCCTTCTACTACGTTATGCTACTAGCATCTTGTGTAGCGTAGCGGTCTTATTAGTGTAATAGTTTTCCTCAGCATAGCAAGCATGAAAGCTACATCATAGAAAGATATAGCATAGCATAGTAGCTCTAACATGGCAGGCTCTAGCGTAGCGTAGCAGCACCAGAGTTGGCCATTTCTCACAGTTTTCATATTAAGCATTTTTTTGTAGTTTTGGTCATTTCTTTGCAGTTTTTAGGGTTAGCCATTTTCTACAAACAACGATTTGTGAATATGAATCCAGATCAGCCTTCCATGTTGGTGTCTAACACACTTGATACCAGGATCCAGCCAAAGCGTGCTGCACTAAGCCATGAACAATACAATTTTGTTTGTGCCAAAAACTAGGTAGGATTACTAGTGGATTACCTTGATGTGGAGGCAAAACAAGACTACAAATGAGTCCACTAGAATAGATGGGAGTACAACCCCTCCTTGTTTGACATAATCCCACTCATGGACTCCTATCACTAGTTGTTGTCCTAGCTTATTCATGCAAATGAGCATGATGTAGGGATAACCTTAGAGGAAGCCTTACAAAACAAAGAAGATGAGTACAAGGCCTATTCTAAACATGAGAGCCCTCTCCACACTATCTTCCCACAACCCCTCCTTGGTTCAGTCCATCCATACTCTCTGAGATGGTGACCATGCCAATTTAGCCTTCCTCACAAACAACTAACATGTTCACCCAACACTATGCTCATGCAGGGGCCACCTCCCAGCCCCAAACAAGTCAGGAAACCTATGTCTTTCTTGTCTCATTGGAACCTATGGTGTCCATCCAACCTACTCATGTGTGGCCCACTTTGATCACTATACCCATCACTCAGTCAACACATCAACAAACATTTGCTATGACATTAAACTGACAACGTCCATTCCCTGCGATGTTAAACTGGCAATGACCATCTGCTACGATGTTAAACTAGCAACAACCATCTGCTACGAAGTTAAATTGGCAACAACTATCTGCTACGATGTAAAACTGGCAAACCCCACAACCAACAATTCAACCCTATGTGATGCAACCAACAAAAGCCTAGCCAATGCAACCAGCTAGCACATCCCCAAGCTTGGATCAAGCATTCTAGTTTATCCAAAGCTTGACAGATGAGATCAATTGACTCAAGGCTACCTCCTCTAACATCGTCAAGATGGTGGACTTCTATAGAGATGACCCCATAAGTCCTATGGTACCACCTCTAACTCTCCCAACTAGGGTCTAGCTGCCACAATTCACCAAGTACAATGGTGAAGGGATTCCAATGCACACTTGGTCACATTTCGATCTGAATGCCTACTCCTTCAAGCTTGGCCACATGCCATCATGCGAGTGTTTCCCATGTCACTCACTAGCAAGGCCTTAGACTGGTATCACATGCTACCCAAGGCTTCGATCTCCTCTTTGAAGGATCTTATAAGCTAGTTTGTGACATGCTTCAGGTACAACCTAAAGCCTGAAGCAACCCTCGACTAGCTCATGCAGGTTAAGTAGGGGCCTCTAGAGCCCATGCCGAAATTCCTCCAAAGTTGGAATGTTGAATTGAGTGAAATGCATGAACCCCTAGTGAAGACACATCTATTGGCCATCTTCAAAGGTGCAGTGAATGAGTTCATCAAGTCCAAACTATATTATCTAGCCCCAAAGTCTCTTAGCCAAGCCTTTGCCCAAACAAAAGGCATAGAGGAAGTAGTGCAAGCTAGTAATGATCTAGCCTATGTGGCCTATATAAACCAACATGCTCGCAAGCAAAACACAATAGTGGAAATAGTGACCACAAGCACAAAAGCAACCAACTAGGGCCTGATAGCTAAACAGCCCAAAGCCCTAACTCAAAAAGCTAACAAGTATGGCACCAACTCACCTACATCGACAAGGGCCACCCGAGGCCCAAATTTCAATGCAAGGACCACTCTAAGTATACACCACTACCAATAGAACTCTCTGAATTACTGGAGAAACTCTTGAAAGGTGGGAAAATCTAACACAAACATGTATTAGTGATTACCTATCAAAAACATGATAGGTACTGCAAACTACTAAGGAACTTTGCTTCAACAATACCAAATGAGCCCCCAGTTCCACAACATTTTAAGTTGGACCAATACTATCATTACCACCAGTTGTCTGGTCATAGTACAGAAAATTATCGTGCTTTGCAAGATGACCTGCAAAGAATGATAGAACGGGGCCAATTGGTGCTAGACAGAGCCAACCAATACAACACAGATGATGCCTCCTATGTCATAAACTCCATTAGCATAGGTGGCAAGCCCAAACCTATGTAACAACCTTTTGTGATTTGTGTGCCTCTTAAAAAGGCAAGGGTCCCCTCAGCCTCCACACGCAAGAGGCCTCCCTTTGTTATCAATGTGCCACCTCATGCATCCACAACATCCTTTGTGGTCAAGGTTCCAAACCAATCATCCGCTAAGACGTTAAATTGGCATGAAACAGCAACAACAACCACTTAGCAAACTTTTGTCATCAAGGTGCCACAATGAGTTGGTCACACAATAACTCCTAATGAAGCATTGGTAATCAAGGTGCCACAATGTGATGGCCCCTCACCTACCTGAAGCCCAATAGTGGGAAATGTCTTAATCTCTCCTCCCTCGAGGGTTGATCCCACTAGCAACTTGGGTAGGCCCACCAAATGGCAACACAAGAAGAAAAACGAGCATCTTGTGACCCCCATGGCTAAAGTAAAGGCCACAACCAACAAGCAACAACTAAACACTAGGGTACCTACCCCCAAGCAGGCCAAGAAAATCAACTCCAAGTCCCCTTTGTGAGAGATCTATCTCTCAAGCCATGTGGAGGAAGTCAAGGCCAACACAATGACTAATGATAAGGACTTCGTAGCTACACTAACCTAGGTGAAACAAATGATCAAGCAAAAGAACACAACGTTGAGCTTGTACGACCTAGTCATGACCTCACCTACTCACCACCAAGCCTTGGCCCAAATGTCGACCTCTATTCCTGTTATGGAGGACATCCCTACAAATGAGGCATCCATTCATGCAATAATGTTTCCCCCTACACCACAAGAATTGTGTTCAACATCTCTATCCTTTCGGGATGATGTAGTCATGGTTAATCCTAAATGAGGAGAGGTCACTATAGCTCCACTATCCATCAGTGTACATGTTGGACAATGTACCATTTGTAGAGTACATGTCGATGATAGTGTAGCAACAAATGTAGTCTTGTACTCTGTCATCGATAAGCTAGGCCTAGTAGACAAAAATAGGTCAACCAAAGCTATGTGTATAAAATCCTTTAACAGATCATGCATCACTATCAAGGGTACAATCAACCTAGCCTTCATGGTAGGAGATAAATTCCCTACCAGTGCAGATTTCATTGTCATATAGGAGATGCCAAGTTACAACATGATTTTAGGTAGACCTTGGCTAGCCCAATAACGGTCCATCTCCTCTCCCATACACCAAGAAATCCACCTTCCATACGAAGGTGATCAAGTTATCATCCATGGTGATAACACCTCCTCTCTAACTATTCATGACATAGATATGGTGCAATTGTCAAAGGTGGAGTTTCTTGGTGGTACACCTATGACAACCAACATAGAGCCTAAGGCTAACATACCTAAATGAGTGGTTGAAGCCAACAACCTCCCAGAGGACCCTAAGCCTTGCACACCCCCTAATCTACACTTGATTAGGAAGCAATTGCATGACCAAGACTCTCCCTTGGACAAAAATGCATTAGGTGCTTGCCTACCCTTTACTTCCACTTGTCCTTCATTTTTGACTTTCATCTACATCGCACTAGTGTACGCGTTTACATTCTGCCTGCTCATTTAGATCATGCCTTTTTCTTTGTTTACACATCTTTACTTTGTTTATGTGTTTATTAACTTAGCTTACACATTTCATTTAAAAAAAAACAGAAACATATGGCCTAGAATGACCTTAAACTACCGCCACAGCTCGCTAAGGCCTAAAATTAGCAATCAACTTTAGAAATTACATAGCAATGGCCTGAAAAGGCCTTAAACTAGCATTTGGCTTGGAATGACCTTAAACTACCACCATGGCCTACTAAGGTCTAAAACTGGCAATCAACTTCAGAAATTACATAGCAATGACCTGAAAAGGCCTTAAACTAGCTCATGGCTTGAAAAGGCCTTAAACTAGCCTATGGCCGAGGACGACCTAAAACTATCACTTTTCACATTGCTTTCTTCTCATTCATCCATTTTAACTCTTTTTACAACATGTGTTTCTTGATTTTGTTTTATTTCTAGTTGATTTTTGTAGGATCTTTCAGGTGCACAGCATGACCATGCATGTAGCATTTACATAAGCAAGGTAAGCAATCATCTGCTATGATGTTAAACTAGCACAACATGTCCTTAGGCCATGACATAAAACTGGCACCCACAGCACATCCTTGGACCATGACATAAAATTGGCACCCATAGCATGTCCTTGGGCCATGACATAAAATTGACACCCATAGAATGGTCTACTACAACCTTAAATTGGCCATCCTCCATCTTCTATGACATTAAACTAGCACAACAATTTGCTAGGACTATAAACTAGCACATCATGGTCTGCCAGGACCTTAAACTGGGTTTGCAGTTTGCCAAGACTTTAAACTGGCATGTTGCTAATCTGTTTGGGGCATTCAAAGCATCATCATCGTCCACCATTCTGCTAATCTCTTGGAACACTTGTCATTCGTGCAGCCTTCATAGCATCATCGTCCTGGCATTATCACTAGCTTCCTGAGCACTTGCAACTAGCATAGCATCTGAACATCTAGCACATGCAGTAGCTTCACTTCAGACATTTGTATTTGCATTCCATGTTGTGTAGTTTTCTTGTCTTCTCCAAGTTATGTTTGTAGGATGAAGCCTTGAAGGTAGTTGTGCAAAGGTACATCTCATCGCAACCAATAGTTACCACATTGCTCTGATGTGCATGATTGGACTAGTTAAGTCACTCGAGAGTGCACATCCCTCTCACCCCTATTATGGCCTATGCACATCCAATCCTTCATCCCAAAATCCTCTTGTCCCCTACATACTCATGATTACACATCCCCTCGATGCATATACATTGTGATGAACATGGCATTCTCTTCACATCAACCATTGAACTCATGATGGACGTAATGTAACTCATCCCATGGGGAGCCTTTGTGGACTAGCCAAGACCCTAAATGAATGTAACATAAATCATCCTTGGGAGGAAACACCTATCCTACAAATACAATGCAAATGCATCAAAACAAAGCCCATCGTCTCGATGGCCAACTTGCAGCTAACATTTAGTAGTAAGCCGAACCCAAAGAAGGTTCATCTCAAAAAAAAGGGAATGGGGAAAGCACATCCCCTAGAAAATTGAAAACACTGTAGCTTCTCAATTGGCCCAGCCTTAGATTAACTTTGATACTCTCATAAGCACTTCGATGAGAGGTCAACATTTCAGGAGCAAATCACTTAACGCCATGGTCATAGTCAGCCATGCTAGATTTGCGTCTCACATCATGATCCACTATTTGCATTTTTTTCCACCATTTACATCTCATCTACCTAGAATCCCTGATACTTCTTGTCCCTCATGCATAATCTTATTACCATAGCACTCTTGAGCATGACAAAATAACACCTAACCTTGTACCGATGAGTGTCAAAATGGTAGCACTTTGCCTATACTCTCTAGGTGTGGTGTCATGCTGGACCACATAGACAACATGGCACCCTGGAATTCCTAAAGCTTGTGAAGCAACTTCCAAGCCTACTTACCACCCTCTACAGCATAGTTAGCATGACACCTAGTTGTAAGGCTAGTTTGCATAAACAAGACACTGAGGATGGATTGTACAGATCAACAAATTCTTTAACTATGGGACCTACTATGCTACGCTGCATAGCATACCAGGCCAAGTGGTGCCAAAGCTCTTAAGTGGTATAGTTGGAAATGACTTGATCTCCAAGGATGCTTGCCTTGTCCCATCCTTGGAATATGATCAATGTGGCATGGAGAAAATCTAGCAAATGGCACAAAAGTCATCTTGTCTTGGGTACTACACTATGCTATGCTACACAGCGTAGCGTAGTACAATGTCAAAGGTCTCCTCCACATTGTTTTGACATGAAAAAACATAGTTGACCATCTTTCAACCTCCATGGTTGCCTGTCCCACTTTACCCTCAGGTCCCAATCAAAGCTTCCTAATAAAACATTGCAAGTTGCATCTTAGACTGACTACTATGTTGTGCTATGCTACATAGCATAGCAAAGATATACAATGTAAAAAGTACCCCAAAGATGAAATCAAGAGGTCTCAGGCATGGACAACATGGTTTCCAATTGTTGAAGTTGCTTGTCTGGCTGGGTCTCAAAATCATCTATGCAGTCTTTGACAATGTTTGTTTGCAACGGGGGTGCTATGCTGTGTAGCGTAGTAGGCTAATGTTTACACTACGCTATTACACTAGGTAGCGTAAATAGCATAACACTTGCAAAGAAGCCCTAGGACACCTCTAGAACCTCTAGGACTCATCATTGACTAGAATTTTTGCTCCATCATCTCTTCTAGCATCTCCTTGATAGCCAGCTTAGCAGTTTGCTTTGCTTGTTGTGCCCCTTTGCTACTGCCACACTGCATAGTGTAGCACCATGTCTACTGCAACATAGCACATGAGACAAGTGTAGCAACTAGTTTCCCATGTCCCACACATGACATGGAATGTCTCCCAGACTGGCACCTGACACCTGATCCCCATTTTGGGTTGACCCTAGCACTATAAGTACCCTTGCACCCTAGTTCTTGGGAGGAGGGGGGTTTTTTGGCTTGGATTTTTGGACCAAGAAGGTAGTGAACATTTCCATTTTTGACATTTTAACATTTTGTCATCTTGGCACCTATCTCTGTGGGTGAATGAGACCCAGAGCACACCACACTGGTAGAGAGGCACAACTACACTGCATGGTACACTGTAGCCCTGTTGCAAACTTGTACAAACTCACATAGTACATTGCAACTACTGACCTGGCAGGCACAGTTCAACATAGTGAGTAGCAGACTTCACAGTCCAACACCACCAAGGCTATGACTACGCTCCCATTGCACCTATTATACACTATGAATACTTTTGTGAACTAGCTACGCTCCCTCTTTTGGGGTGGTACATTGATATTCTCGAACTCTTTTGCATTTCTCAAGCATTTCTTTGTGGAATTTAGTGTAACATTTACATTTTATCACTTTTTCATACATGTTTGCATGTTCATGTCACTACTCTCAAGCCAGGACACCTTGCTACACTCTGGTTTAGCTAGACTCGATGCCTGCTCATAACGTTGTACAAACCTTTCTTATGCACAATCGTTTAACACCACATAAGTCCCTGTTTGATTGAAAAGATTGTTCAAGGCACCCCATTTCCATTTTTCTCCAGCACGTCCCTCACAAAGATTTGGGGTTAGGCTGTATGACTATGGACCTCTTGGTTTTCCAGCCACCGACATTTTCGAACATCACACCCAGTAGAAGGCTTAGGTGTTATAGGTCCAATGGTATCCAACCCCCATCATTGAAATGATCAAGTTATTTGAGTGGTATGTAACTCTGTTGATGGTGCATGTATAAGGTTGCTATATTGTTGGCAAGTGTCAAAAGTCTTGAGCTTCTTTAGGTAGTCACTTTTCATATAGGACTAATAATAGCCTAACCACTTGATCTTTGCAGCAATGGCTCTAGGTCCTATATGTCATCCACATACACCCTCATGAAATTTCTTCAGGACTATGTGGGCTTCAGTTTTGTCCAAGCACATAAATATTATTAACATAATGTATTATCACCTATGATGACTTACTATTTTGATTATTTACATATAGCATCCTTTTGAGTAGCATTCACACCTTGTGAAGGTTCACCATGCATAAGGTAAAACTTGATATCATCATAGGACTCCCTTGCAGAACTAGTATGAACTATGGCTATGGAGTTGTCCTCAATGTTCTGGATGATGGAAATAGCACATCCATAGTTAAGAAAGGTAACTTGCTAAACACATCTAGCATCAAACTGGGAGCTAAGGTTGCAATGGTGTTAGCTATAGTATTCTCGTTTCAGGGTACATGTTGGATATCAATGTTTATAAATTGTTGTATTAATTTCTTTCCTAGGTCATAGTAAGGTTGCAAATGTTTGGATTTACATGCATAAACCTTGGTTACTTGGTCAACCACAAGTTGTTAATCATCCTTGATCATTAAGTATTTTATTCCTTGGTCACGAGCTACCATCATTCCTCTAATCAAACCCTCATATTTCACTACATTGTTGATACAAGGGAACTCAAAGTGATAGGTGAAGGGTTGGATTTCAGTAGATGGGAATGTTATAATGGCAACAACACTAGCCCCATGGATAGTTGAAGCTCCATCAAGGTGCATGACCACCTCATAGCCCTTGGGCACTTGTCTAACAATGTTAATATGTTTGTTATGAGACTTGGGATCAATGGTTGCATGGTCTTCTACTGGTAAAACAATAAGTTGTGCGACTATAGCTTGACCTTTCATTAATCCTTGAAAAATATAATGTAGATCAAACTTCATGGTTATGGCTTTCCAATGGGCTATATGGCTACTTTCATAGCTATTGGTCATGATGGCTCTAATCACATTGTCTTTGTAAATGAAATTGACCTAGCTTCTAAAGAGGTAGTGTCTTCATTTCTTCAATGAAAATACTAGGGCCAAACAATAGTTCTCTACTTTTGTGTATCAGGTCTTATGGGAAACTAGTGCATGGCTTAGGTAGTATACTGGTAGCTTCACTTTATTACCTCATTTCTGATAGTGTAGAGAGGCAATAGACATGTTAGAGATAGCAAGGTAGATGTCAAAAGGTTTTTCTTCTTGTGGAGAATAGATTGTTGGTAGTTGTGCTAATTCTTGCTTAAGGTTTTCAAAGGCTTCTTGGCATTGAGTGGTCCGCTCATAGTGAACCCCTTTCTTAAGCAAGTATTGCATGCATTATAACTTATTTGTAAGTCTAGCAATAAACCTATAGATAAATTATAATCTACCTTATAATCCTCAAGGCTTATTAAGGTTAGTTGGTGTTGTGAAGTTGGATATGACCTTATCCTTATCAAGATCGACACGTATTCTTGCTTTAGATACTACAAAGCTAAGCATATTATTATTTTTGAAAGCCACTCTAAATGATTCTCTATAGAAGGTATGTGGTCAATAAGACTCTCAAGCTCAAGATCTAGGAATAGGATCAATGCACCATTCAACATCACCATGGGGTTCATTTAGGCTCAAAGGAAAATTGATTTGCTCCCAGGTACACATACTCCAATCCTACATGTCAATCATAAACTCATTAAGTGGAACCTAGGTAAAAATGAGTAAATAATGCTAGAATGATATAACATATCTTAGTAACTATGCAAACACATGCTATTTCAAGGTTAAACAAGATGCAAACAAGGTCAAGTGAGGCTATAAGAGGTAGGTAAAGATAAATAAGATGGAACAAAGATCACATAAGGTCAAATAGAGGTCAAACAAGATTAAAACTGGGTCAACTATGGTTACAATTTTTCCAATTTTATGCCTTAGCAGGCCATGTTACCAAATTAAGGCCTTGGCAAGCCATGGGAACAAGATGTCAAATGATGATCAAGTATGATTAAATGCCATCACTTAACACCAATCAAAGGCTAAACAAAGATCAATAGAGGTCATGATAGAGAAAATAAGCTAGATATGATGAAACTAAAGTTATGTAGAAGCTACATGAGATCAACTAATGATAATAATGTCAATAATGCATATCATGAAACAAGGTCATGTGGTGAAAGAAGGTCAACATTTATAGGAAAAGGATTATATTTTTACTAGTTTTTTCCTTATTGGACCAAGGTAAGAGGCTACAAAGTTGATAGGTAAGTTTAGGCACCTAAAAAGACTATTTTTGGGTAGTATTTGGTTTAAAACAAGGTTTTTCTAGGCACCCATGCTAGACCCACATTGAATCCATGCTAGCCAACATGGGTGGGGGTGACCCCTAGCATAGATGGGATGGTAATGTGGCTTTCCATATTTATTTTGATCAATTTTTAACTTTAGATGACCTGTACGATCAACACGATGTGTTGGGAAAGGATTTTAGTCAATTCTAGTGTTGATTATAGCCTTTGGAAGTTACATTGAAGTCTAGAATTACCATCCATGCTTGAGCATTGCTGGCTAGCATGGCTACTAAGGAGAATTTAATTTATGACATCCAAAGGATCAAAATTGGTGTTCTATGGCATTCTCAAGGTAATGTAGGGTCATAACAATAAAAAATAGTCATTTTGAAGGTAAGAACATACATTGGAAGTATGTTTCAAGGTCTCACCCCTCCAAAGCCACACTGGCTAGTGTGGATGGAGGGGATCTTAGTATGAATACCCTAGCTTTGATGATTATAGGATCAAAATATGGTCAAATTTTAGTTGAAACTAGGGTTTTGTAGTTATATGTTCATACAATTTATTTTTAATGTCATTTGAAGGATGTTATGTGTGTAAAACCTTATTGGAAACATTACACAAGTTGGGGCCATGCTAGCCAGTGTAGCTCTAGTACACCTTAATGTTGATACATCTACTTTTTGGATTTGTGGACCTTTTGGTATGTTAAAACATTAAGTAAAATGGAGTCAAATGTTTTCTATGTTGTTGTGTTTGTAGGACAAGAATATGGATTAAGATAAGAAGGCTTGTGAAAGCTCAAGAACATGAACAAGGAACAAAGAATTCAAGTGCAAGGAAAGGTTGAAGAAAGATGTCTCTAAGAAATAGTGGATGTCTTGGCAGAATTGAAGGTAGCACAAGTGAAGATATCTCTATAAAATGGTAGATGTATTTCATTAGACAAGGAAGTCTTTCTAGAATAAAGGCTAGTTATAGAAAGATATCTTTCACTAGAATAAGATGTCTTCCTAGTGTTGGCGACCGTTTAGGATGCGACCACCAACGAGTGTCCTCGAACAGGATTTAGGTGCCTGCTGGTCTTTGGCAACACCAAGGCCCAGATACCTCCAAATAACTCAGTAGTTAATGTGAGTATGTGTGTGTGCTGTTGCGGCATGCGGTTGTATGAAATGTGACAATTTCGTTGTGTGTGAACTACAAATGACTTACTTTAAAGAGATTCAGCCAACTTTGTCCAGTACTGTGAGTTATTGAAAGTTTCCTATTTTGTTCAACTACCTAGTCTACGCGGTCCTTATAATACCTGCTTGTAACAAGTAAAATTTTGCAAAAACATTTGAGCACAACTCCGCAA